>QWZN01000054.1:0-215570 GCA_003693225.1 Venturia aucupariae | reverse complement strand
TTCCTCGGCTAATAGAGGGTAGGGTTAAGGAAGATAAGGAGGGCTTATTATAGTAATAACTTATAGTTATTAATAGTATATAGGATTATATTCTCGGTCGCGCGAGGTTTTCTCGCCGCCTTTAAGCTGAAAACGCCCGTACCTATAGTCGTAGTAGTCGAAGTAGTCGTAGTAGTCGTAGAGGTCGGGATACTACTAGTAGTACTACTAGTAGTACTAGTAGTCGTACTAGTAGCCGTCTTAGTAGTCGTATTAGTAGTATTGCTCCTTCTCTTGTTCGTCGTAGTAATCTAGTACTATCTAGGTTAGCTTCTAACCTAGGCCCTATAGTAGAGGAGATGAGGGTAGCTAATCGTACTATATATAATAGTACTAATAAGGATAAGGAGGGGAATACAAATAAGGATAAGGATAGGGATACGGATAAGGAGAGTAATAATCCGGTTTGGGTAACGCGTAGGCGTATACGCAAGTAGTATAGTATAGAGATAACTAGCGTTCGGGGTAGATATTGGTATTAAATAGAGATCTCGTCTTAATCTTAACCGTGCCTTTATAACTACGTAACTACTAGGAGACTACTAGAAGACTACTAGAAAGACCTAAAGTTAACTAAGATATATAATAATTCTAGGACTACCCCTTCTAGTTAGTATAGTTATTACTTTGGTTATAATAGTATAGCGCTATTATATAATTAGGGTTACGAACTATCGGGTTGAAATAGTTCGGGTTTTTACTTTTATAAAAAACCTAACCCGAACCCAACCCGAACCGTTAAAAGATAAACCGGACCTAGACCAAACCGTTTAGACCCGAACCGTTCCCGGTTTAGGTTTCAACCTTTAAAACCCAAACCGAACCGTACCGTTGGGGGCCCTAATTATAGTAGGGTCTACTAATAGTATATTTATACGAAGATAGAGCTATTTTTGACTACTACTATAATATTATTAATCGTGAAATGACTTGAGCGCCTAGAGAATAGGGGCTACCCCCCTAGATTCTAGGCGGGGGCAGAAATAAAAAAAGTTGGGGGTAGAAATAAAGATATTGGGGGCAGATTTAGTATCCGCCTATATAATATAGCGTAACTACTATAATATTATTAATCGTGAAGTGACGTAAGAGCCTAGGGAATAGGGGATCCCCCCTAGATTCTAGGCGGGGTAGAAACAAAATGAGTTGGGGGTAGAAATAAAGATATTGGGGGTAGATTTAGTGTCCGCCTTGATTTACATACTACTAACCGGCCGTCGCGCTGTTCTTTGAGTTTCAGAGAGGGCGGGTGGGGTGGAGGAGGTATGGTGTAGTATGGTATGAGTTTGAACCTGAGATTGAAAGGGTTTTTCTGGTTTCGAATGGGAGGTGTCTGGATACGAGGGAAGATGGAAGATGGGCTTGTAAGACTAGATTGGATATTATCTAGGAAGCAGTCTGTGTTGAGGAACTAGAAATGTACAATTTGTAAAGCAAAGGATATCAGGCGAGCGACCAACGTGAGAAAACTCCAACCGCCCAACCCGAAAAAGGAAAAGAAGAAAAAAACGAAAGAAACGAAAGGAATGAGTTTTCGAGAAGGAGAGATGGCGTCCTTCGTTGGCGAAAGCTGACCCATTCTTATTCCAGATTTTTCTGTCAACTCCTCCCTGTCAATAATAATGGAACATATTATCCGCCTTTACTAAAGGGAGTGATGTATGAAATAGCCGTATTGAGAAATCCAAATATACCCCTCCTCCCCTCTTTCGTCTCATTAGTCGTCGCTTGATCTTGATGGTTTGGGTTCTCATCCGTAGTCTTGTTAGTTACATCCTTGACTATATCTGTCAGAGACTCTGTGTATGGTTTTGCAGTTTCCAGTGTGGTTTTTTTGATTGCATCGATTATAGGACTAGATGCGTCCTTTGCAGTCGTGGTGGCGGTATCGAGTATATCTTTGCGCGAATCGGGAATGGGTTCGGTTGCGTAGCTGGTTGTGGTGGTGTCGGATGGTGTATTAGACTTTTGTCTTGTCTGTGACGGCTTGCTTGATTCTTTTGAAGAGGCTTGGTTTTCTATTTTGGGAAGACGTGTTAGCTAGTGTGCATACATACATGTGTAAAAATCGATATCGCGAGGGAAAGAAGCACCGTACTTGGAATCTTCTTTGTCGTCGTCGCCAATGACTTGTTCGTAGTCGGAGGTCGGTTCAGGCCTGGATGCATCATCGAATTCTTGTTCGGGAGCAAGAGGCTGCGATGATGGAGCGACCTCGTTCTCATCGGGGGTTGTCTCGGCCGGAGCTGAAAGAAGATCGAAGTAAATACGGGATGTTCGGAATGATGGAGGTCTGCACAAATGCCAAGATGTATTGGTATAGGGATTGAATCATACCTTTATCATTGCCGGGTTGAGACTTGTCGGCTTCTGCAACTTGGGGTGCCTCTGCAGCATCTAGCAGGGAGTCTTTGGGTGCTTCGGAGGGTTGTGCTGGTGTAGAGTCTTGTTCGGTAATTGGCGACTCCTGAGCCTCTGGATGAGATGGTTCTACCTCGCGCTTTTCCTCGGCCTTATCCACAGTCGCGGGGTCCACACCATCAAGTAGCGAGCCTTCGGGAGCCTTGTCAATTCCGTCACTTGGCTCTTCAGATTCTGTCTCGGGCTTTGGGCGTTCCGGGAGGTCTATTGCAGAATTTCCCACATCCTTCGTGTCATCGGTATCGAGCAAGGAGGATTTTGGTTCGTCCTTGGAAGTTGCATCTGTAGGCAGCTCAGATTTTTGTTCGCTTGGCTCGGCTGGGTTCTCATCGTTACCAAGGCTTTCTTCAATTTTGATGTCCTTGGGAATATCGCTGTCTTGAGCATCTGTCCCTTGCTTTGCCTCCTGACCATCGGCTTCGGTCAAAGGGTCCGGAGTAGCGGGCGTCGTATCAACATCCTTTGGCTCGTCTTCCCTTGGCGCCTCGGTAATGTCATCCGCGTCGTTCACAGACTTTTCGGCTACCTTTGGTGACTCAAGATCCGTGCCATCAGGCTGAGAGGTAGCGCTTGCATCGCCATCACCTTCCAATTCACCTATCTCTTTAGGCATCACCTCGTCGGACGGTTTAGGGGTGTCCTCGACAGGAGCATCGGTCGTATCTTTCGTCTGTTCAATCTCAGGTTCTAAACACGACATCAGTACAGTCTTTAGTAATGGGGATTATGAACAATTTCTCGACAACAGCGAGGCTGTCAACTCGAGGATTTTTAGGAGAGAAAAGTATGTAACGTCAAATTTGGGACCGACATTGATGAGATTGTGGCCATGTCAAAACTGAGATTGACCAAAAGCTTATCGACGTCCATCTCCAATTGATCGCCCATGACTGCTGAGAAGGAGTATCGAGGGCACTTTTGAGCAACAGCAATATAAGATGACGTACCTTTCTCATCTTTTGCTTCACTCTTGGGTTCCTCGTCACTGAAAGGAATTCCAGTGGCGACAGCACCATCAGTGTCAGCCTTGGGCGAAGACACCTCCTCATCGTCAGCCGCTTGTTTGGGCTCTTCGTCCTTTGACGGAGTGTCCCGAGGCAAAGAATCCTCATTTTCCTTCGAAATCTGCTCTGGCTTATCATCATGAGCATCAGCAACTTCGGGTTTGGATTTGTCCTGCGAGTCGGCATCGACGGTTGTTTCACCGGCGTTCTCGGACTTTGGTTCCTTGGATTCAGGCTCTTTGGACTCAATATGCTCGGATTGCGTTTCTGGAGATTGCTCCTCCTCTTTGACGGGAGCTACGATGTCGTGCTCTTTGGACAAATCATCATCCTTGGACTCAGACTCCTTCGACTCAGGCTCCTTGGACTCAATCTCCTTGGATTCAGGTTCCTTGATCTCAGGTTCCTGAGCCTCGATTTGCTCACTCTGAGTTTCTGGCGCTTTTCCCTCCTCTCCAACTGACTTTTCGACATCCTTCTCTTTCGACTCATCAACATCCACTGGAGCCTTTGCATCCTCATCGAAATGGACGCTAGATGTCTTTGGTGGCTGAACGTCTTCGTCACCGGCAGGCTGGGAATCAGTAGCCGCATCACCATCATCCCGATGCTCTCCAAGATCTTTTGGTGACACATGTTCCTCCTTATCGTCTACTTTCTCGGATTGGACCTCGAGTACATCCTCGGAATCATCCTTGGGCACAGACTCTTCCTTTGATTCGGGTTCCTCTTTGACCTCGGGCGTAGCGACCGGCTTTTCGTCCTTGGACTCGGGTTTTTCGGTTTCTGATAATCTCACGTCAGCAATAGCCCTTTTGTATGCAAAATACTCGTTCGTTTGAATTTGAGAAGTGACTTACCTTTTTCCAGGGACTCGACATCCTTGGGCTCTGGCTCAGCTACAGCTTGCTCCTCGGATTTTGGTTCTTCCTCAACGACTGGCTCGCTCTTAACTTGTGATTCCTTGGATTCTATCGGCTCGTCCTGAGAAACTGATCCGTCCTTGATATCCGGTTTGGCGGACTCGGCATCATCGGGCTCTACAACAGATGTGGTAGCAGCCTCGGGCTTGTCAGTGCTTTCCGGTTGTTCGGTCTCAACCGGAGTATCCTTGGTAACTTCTTCATGGCTAGGAGCATCGGCAGCTGGGGTACTGGTCTCTTTGACATCGTCAGTCTCTGGCTTTTCGCTGCTCTCAACACTTGGCTGGGCATTCGCGCTGGCATCGCCGTCGTCTTTTAAGCCACCGATGTCCTTGGGAGAGACATCATCGTCTTTGTCTTCGACCTTTTGAGATGGGATCTCGTCTTTGGATTCAGACTCGGAAGATCCAGCCTTTGGTTCTCCGCTGGTCTCCGTCGATTCTTGCTTGCTCGATTCATCCTCTTTAGGCTGAGCTTCAGAGCTGGCAGACTCTGCGGGGACAGCACCGATGGCATGGCTGCTATCCACTTGCTCCACATCGTCTTTGTGGTTAGGGCTTGAAGAAGAAGCACTCTCTTCGGGCTGGCTCTCAGATACTTTCGAATCCTGCTCGTTGGGTTCCACAAGACCGAGGTCATCGGCCTTCGGTTGGGCGTCCGAGCTTGCAGATTCGTCGGGGACGGCTCCAACAGCGTGACTACCATCTTCCTGTTCCACATCATCCTTGTGTTTGGGGCTTTGGGCAGCAACAACTTCCTCGGACTGACTCTCGGATGGTTTGGCGTCTTCTTCTGGCTTGGTCGCTTCGGATGCGTCCTTTGTCTCGATATCCTTTGACAATGGCTCTTGTGGTGCAAAGTCGTCGAATTTCGAGTCATCTCTGGAATGTTTGCTAGAGACTGGCTGAGCCGTAGATTCTTCAGAAGCCTTCTCGACAGGGGTCTCGTCTCCTCCGATTATGTTGCTTAGCTAAGACATCGCATTAGCCAACTGATATATCAGAGAAGAGGAAATAGTGGTGACATACCGCACTACCGGCCTTTTGAAAGACGCCTCCAACATCCTCGGATGCTTTGCCATCTTCTGTCATCAGCTCAGACGATTTGAGTTGATCTTGGATATCATTCTGTTGGCTTTCTGGCACTACTTTGCCAGCGGCATCTCTGATTGTGTCGTCTGGCGAGATCTTGGATACATTGGTTTCAGCCATAATACTGAGAATACTGGCTAGCTAGGAATTAATTTGACTTCTGTTTTGGTTTTTGATCAGCGGGGCACACGATATAAGTATATCAGGGGGAGAGAAGGGTGTGAAAAGTCTTGCGCAAGGATGGAAAGATTGAGGCTACATATCATGCACGATTCCGATGCTTTGTAGCGGTGTCTTCTTTGCCATCAAGGTGACGGCATGCAGCTCTCTCTCGGGATATCAAGACCATCAGGTTTCCAGCCAGCCAGAGCAGATCCCGTCGCCTCTACGTGGCGCCCATTCGACTCTCAGAGGTGACGATGCGGTGTATGATAGCTCATGCAACAGCGCGACGATCGCAGGCAGGCAGACAGAAGGGAGACTTTGGTAACCTATCGGGCTGGAGTGGTGGCCATGGGTGTACTTTGAAGGGAACAAGTGATTGGACGTGCAAGTCAGGTGCTCGTATTGGTCTTGTATGCCGCCATCGACGACTTCAAGTTGGATTGGGGGAATGGGACGGAGAACGCACTGCAGGTAGATCCTTTTAGAGGAGAAGAAAATGCGCAAGGAAGAAGCTCCGATGTCAACCAGCAAGCCTCGGACTTCCAATCGCAATCGCAATCTGATCCCAATTGCTGCAATGGTGGATGTATACCGCCATTTCTTCTCCACGCACTTCGACATGTCACATCCAAGTCGCCTCATTCCACGCACTCGTTCCCATCCAGACTCACACTCACACTCACAGACGGAAGCCTGGCATTTGATGGCACTTGTTTAGGAAGAAAAAGGCTGCCAAGTTGATGGACGCTGGGGGAAAAGTTGGACATGTACTGTGAGTACCTTCATGGCGTGCTCTGTACATGTACACGTCAGAGCTCTTGCTTGCTTGCAACCAAAAAGCAACCAGGATTTCCCTTGACAATGACTCGACTCGAGGTCAAGTGATTTGCCCCCCATCAAGCGCCAAATGCCGACTTGATTGTTTTGAGCAAGTGAGCCATCACGGGGAAAATGATTCATTTCTGTTTTGAGGCTAGGGCTTCCATTCTGCATCCCTTGGCAGTGGGTTGGTCCGAAGGTCACGTTTTTCAGCCTTGTTGTAGTATATACTACGCAGACGAGTTCCAAACTCGACTTTACCTTGACCACAGAAATCTCATCGGCATTCTTGAACGCCCCCCTTACTTCCTTCTTCAATATATCTGCCACTCTCTGCTTCTTGGCTAGCAAGTACATGCACCCAGTTCCTTGTTCCATTCTCTCCTTGACCTTTTCCTGCGTGTACTCCATCTGTCTCACAGACGCTTTTCTGAGCGTGTTGGCGAAAAGGACCAGGAACGGAACAAGTATAGGAAAACCGATAAGAGTTCCCAGGACAGTGCTTTCGATAATGGATGATTCTTCCAATCTTAGACGGGTGGAAGACAAACAAGGACGAAAGAACTGGCGATCCGGTTGTCGAGCACATAGTGCAATGCCGTGGCCATTTTGTCCAGGTTGATGAGATGAGGAATCCAGGGAATAAAGGTGCGGAGGACGGGAAAGATACAGAGGCTTCTTCTAGGCTGCCATTATTCTGTGCTCATGATCTAGGGTGTAAATGGGATGGAGAAGCGGTTGTGTCGCGTTCGAGCGGATGCAAGCCGCGATGGAAGTTAAGAGAAGTGTTTGATGTATGAGCAATTGAAAGCGAGAGCTCAATAGGCGCGTCAGCTTCAGTTCATTAGCCTTCATGTTCATCAGCCTTCATTTCGCAGTTGCAGTCGGAGTTCGAACAGCGGGGTCGGGAGAGTATAGGCAAGGACAAACGAGCTTTCCCCTATTAGTAGTGGAGGCCCACCAACACAGACCTTCCATGGCTAGAAACCAGAAGATATTTACTTGGCTAGTCATGAGTTTCTGCTTCCCGCCTACCATCAGAAAAGGCCTTCGCCGTTCGAATCTGACATCTCTCTGCGTTTGCCTTTCCATTTATCCTCACACAGAATTCATCCCGATTTGGGAGACTCCTTTCACACCCACCATGACTGCGCTTGTAGTTAACCAACCATGCCTTTTCCGCATATGTTTTCTTCCCAGTTATGCCATCTCTCGTGACTTTGATGGCTTTGCTATAGAGCGATTTTTGGGGAGTCGGGAGCATATGCCCTTCTGCATACCAAATGGTCATTGCCTCCTTGGCTTGAGTTGTGGCAAGCTCGGAAGGCATGGCTTTTATGTTACAAGCTGTCTGATAGGAAGAGGATGATGCTGATTTGACCACCTTCTTGTTAATCTTGATTGTTACTGTAATTAGATGTGAGATGCTTGTTGGTGGTTGAGATACGAAATACATGGTTGTAGCTGGGGCCAGGAGAAGGGAGCAAGACAGACAATGGTAGCGTTTTGGAGTAGAAATTGCCAAGTTTTGAATCTAGATATTCTTGTTCCTGAGGACGGAACGCAAGCTATTGGCTTCTTAACAGTCTTGTGGCGGGGAGAGCACATGTCAGGCTTTCTAGAAGTTGTGCACATTGGTATCCCATGCATGACGAGCCTCTCCTCAGTCCGACTATTCAAGTCCAGACTTGACGACACGAGATGTTGAGCCTTTTGCCCTTCATATAGCCTTTCCACTTTTCGTATTCCCGCGGCGTGCCTTGGCCTTGCTGTACTGGCCAGTCTTGCATGAAAGAAGGACAGGTATTAGCCATGACTTTCGGCATAGCATGCCAAGCCCATCTCGTTTCCCCACCCATTTCCACCACATCTCCACTTCTCACACGTATAACAACCATCTCTTGGTCCTCGCCAGCTGAAGTATAAGGCTCCTTATCCCGAGAAACGATGAAGAGACCATCACAGCCCAGAGTGAAACTCGCGAGCTTGTGTTCACATAGCTCAGAAACATCTCGATGGACGGGCATGTAGTCTTTGGGACTGTACAACAGCACAACGCCACTCTCCGGGACAAATGCTTTCTCGAAGAGAGTTGTGACCAAGGCAGCAATATCTGAGGGAAACGGAGTGGGTGATTCTGTTGGGTACGCGCGTGTCGACCAGTTGTACTGATCTCCTAGTGTGAGCCAACGTAGCTTCTTTTGTAAAAACTGTGCGACATTTAGAGGTTTATTTGCGGATAGCGGATTCAGGGGCTGGAAGGTTTGCGACCCAGAGGGATGAAACTGTGGATATCTGAAGAATGAGGCTCGCCCTCCCGATGAAGATGTAGGAGGATATGGGATTTGGTAGTCCTGGGTCAGATTTATGGTGTGAAGCGGATCGGACAGGTCGCGGTGCATTATGCTGTCTAGCATTAGAAGCTGACATTCTGGTGGTAGGAGAGAAGGTAGAAGACGAAGACCTGGCAAACATGAGTGTCAGATTCTTCAACAGAATGAGCATTTCTAGATACCTTGAAAATCCTTGTGTTCATAGATTGTGCACGAAGCCGGGGCTGTATCTTTCACAGCGCGATGTTCTCCATTAGCAACCCTAAAAGCCCTCTCAGCCGCTACGATGACTTGGGACGAGACGGTGTCTACGGGCAAGATTCTTTCTTGCTGCTCTGGGCTCAGACCGCGCCTGAAGTCCACGATATTGATATCGGCGTCGATTGAGGCATTGTCCAATTTCTGATAATGCCGATACAAATCGCAGATGGCCTGCGGAGGCATGGCATGGACATCATGCTTTTTGCCATTGGAATGCTCCATGGTGAAGTGGACGGGGTTGCATTTTCGATGCAATGCACAGCGTGGGCGGAACCGGAACCTTTCCTTGACGCGATTGCTGCTACTTCGCGTCCACAACATCATCGCTCACTCCACATCATCAATCATCAAATTCCGCCGACTGTTTGTTGTTCTGACAGTGATGGGATAGTTGAAAATTTGGCTGCAGCTGGCGCTTATTAGCGAACATTGCCGATGCGAGTCAAATACTCTCTGAGGCACAGAGTAACCTACGAGGACTAGAGTTCATGCACAGACGACTCACGGCCTCACCCGTGGCGATACGAGAGGGATCGTCGAAATCAGTACAGTACAATGCATGGCGCTGGCAACATCGATTCACGTCTCTGTCGTCGCGTTGGCTACTCGAAGCCACAAGTGAGAACACATTTCTTTTCATTACGATCGATAGCTTCAGTCCTGGCAATTCAACATTCGACTATTACCAGTAGAGTTCAGGAGGAGGAATTTCGAGTCGGAGTCTTGAAGCGTTATCAGAAGGAAATACATCGCTTCGTTGCCGGCTGAAGAGTTAGAGCGCTCAAAGTGCCATGCAAAAGGACTGTACAATTTCTGCCATTCTGCTCTTGTGGCTCACCGAAATCTATGTCCTAATTACACCATTCGCCAACAACACTTTGTCATTCGAGCTTGTGCCAAAGGCCTGCTGGAAGACCCAAACTACAGACGCAGAACATTTACGCATACCTTCCTCTCCAAGATCACGACCTCGAACAACCTCGATTTCTTCATGTCTTTCACATAGTAGGTTTTGAAGATAATAAACTTTGGACTGATTTGGTCGTCGGAACCTTGAGAGAATTTCTGAACCATCGATTCCCGGTGCGGTAACCAGTATCTAAATGATCACGCACCCACTTCTCCGGTTTGCACACGATCTTGCGGATCATATTCACCTAAACAGTCCCTCATTCAAGCCCGATTTTCTTCTCGTTGCAGATCAAGGAGGCGTCATAGACTATACGTTTTGAGACATGGCCCAGACAGCGTTGTCGACATATTATCCTTTCTTCAATACTATCACGCAATAGACTGGCTTTTTACGTCTTTGACAGGTACTTACAGGTAGGCTGTAAATTCTATGAAGACCAACGAATTCTTCTTACCAGATCCCATATTAGATCGAAGTAATAACACTATCACCATGCCCACCATATCATCATTATCAAACTAGCCGCGGAACTACATAGTATGGTGTTGAAAAACTTTACTCACTAAAATTTATCCATAGTTCCGGCGAACCACATCAAGTGATCACAAAAGCCATCATTAAATCACCGAAATCGAAAGATTTATTTACATTTAATAGCAGTATTTGCATCTCGCAACTAAATGAGCGCCTCGTGTTCATCGACGCATTTCCCGAGGCTGTATAGGATATCATCGTGTCCCGTCAATTCTATGCAATTTGCGTTTCCCAATCTCATGAAATAGCCTCGCGTACCCACTGCTGAAGCAACTCCTGTGCTCCACCATCGTCCGTGAGTTCGTAAGTGGGAATTCAAATCATCCTGTCCCGTCCCGAGCGCCTTAGGTAAAAGAAAAGGACCCGATCAAAAACGCCATAAAAGATGTGTCCAAGAGGTGGCGTCCATAGACACCACATGGTGAGGCTGAGAAGCGCCTCGTGTGTGAGAAAATGCCTGTCCCTCAGTCGTGTTATAGCTAAAGACATGCGTCGTGGTGCAGGGCAGCGGCTGACTAAGAATTGGTGATGAAGAAAGAAACGTAAAGTACATTAGTGCCTCCCAATGTCCCATGCCGAACGCCAAATGCTGGTCAATACGCTTAAAAAGACGGAGGAGAGATTGTCCGAAGTAGTTTGGGACGTGATCATCGTGGAGGTGTGTTCGCAAGCTGTGGGGTCGCCGCTGGAGAAAGGCGATTTGGTGGAGTATATCCTAGTGGTGCAGATGTGACAGAGGAACGCTTTGCATGCATCTGCTTTTGGGCATGGATCTTCTTTTGAATGCTGTGGAGACGGATTCGTAATCCTTCTAGAACTGTGTAACATTAGCATTGTAAGCCAATCGAAGTCAGATGGAACACTTACGCTTCTTCACTGTGGCTCTATCCTCAGACTCGAGACCATTGATCAAATCCTCTTCAGGAATTTCATCCTGCTTCGACGTGCTCTTGGGCGGGAATGAGCGATCATCATCGTTGTCTAGTATAGCTTCTAGCATCCAGATGGCTGTGCGGTAGGAAAGCTCACTGCCTTCGAAGTCCTCGTGCGTAAGCTCATTCACGGCTGCTGTTCGGCTCATCTCCAAAGCACGATCGTACATGAGTTTTTCTGCCGTGATTCCAGTAGTCAACATGACTTGCTCAGTGGATGTGGTAACACTGCCTGCTGGTATTTCTGATGGCTCTGGGTGGTTGCTTGGATGGCCAGGGTGGTCCAGAGGCAACTGCTTCTGCGCGTCGACAAGCTTCCGGGTGACAAATTCCGACTTCTCAAGCCCATCATTGAATTGCGTGCGGGCCCACTGGACAACTTGGTTGATCTTGACGGCAGCAGCAGTGGCGTTGTTCGACTTTGTTGGAGCAGATCGAGGTGAGTCCATTCCAACATCTGCTCGACTGTGGCGAAACCAGGCCGCAGAGACTTTCATAATCTTCGTTAGGATTGCCAAAACTTTCACAAGCAAGACAAGAGCCTCTTCTGCGATGACGAGAACTTGATCAGCGGGCAAGTCGGGCTCCTCCACTGCGACCGCCTCGGGGAACTGTCGACCTTTTCGTCCTTCTGCCATGCCTAGACCATGGGAGCTGATTGGGCGACTCGGAAGTAGTTGCTGGTATTTGACGTCGGCGAAGCCCCAAACGACATGGCTCCGTTGTGCGAGGTCCTCGATCTTATCCTTCGTACGCGTATCATCGTCGCGAAAGTCTATGGCTCGAGTGCCGGCGCCAATCATGAGCATACTGCTTTGTTCAGTGGGATAGGTAGGGAATGGCGCGTATCCTTGTGGTGGAGGAGAAGGACCCTTTCCGGTTGGTGGCGAGAATCCCATTCCAAACAGTCGGAAGTTCGCCATGTTCAATGCCTTGGATATCGCTGACGTGGCCGATGTAGGAGAACGCCCATACCGACGCTCGTATGAACCACCGCGCTGGTGCATAGCGCCTTGTCGTCCAACCACCTGCATAGCACCTTGACGGGATTGATTTGAGGCTGGCGCAGTGGACGAGAGTGGAATGCCTGCCGTAGTAGCTCTCCGGACCATAGCTCCCTGCACGTTTCCAACATGTGGGCTCAATGCAAGCTCATCAGCAAAGGCATTGACCTCGACTTGTCGCTTTTCAACAAGTACATAATCACGCTCAAACGCAATGTCTTGAGCCGCTCGCTCTCTAGCCTCTCTCTGACTCCTCTCATCTGGAACGCGTCCACGTTCACGATCAAGATGCTCCTTCAGCATCGACGTGCCTGCTGGTGGGGTTGCACGACTGTTTCGTCGTTCAATAGTAGCCGCGGAAATCGTTTTCTCTTGCGGCTTACCAGGTGCGGTAGCAGCGCTCATGAGATTTGGGCGTCGCTCACGAGGTACATTGTATTGACCATCTGTCGAGGGTCTTCTACCTTCGATGAAGTTTCCTTTCGGCGGAGTGCGAGAAATTTCTGCTCCTGATGATGGACGAGAGCTTCGCGAGGAACTTGGAACTGGCGGAACTTCTGATCGAGGGTGCATTTCCGCGTCAAGATGCCTGGTCTTTGGGCTACTTGATAGAGTTTCAGAGGGCCTTGTTCGAGAAATTCGCGACGCCAAATTTTGTGCAAGTGGTTCTCGTGGTCGATCCTCCCCTACCAAACCAGGGATTTCGGATACAACGACTTCATCTTGGAAGAATACTTCGTAGGCGACTCTTTCGGTTGGGTTGCGCTTCAGCAATGATCGGATCAGCTTCTTCATTCCAGAGCTGATGACTAGGCCCGCTGGAAATTTGATTCGATCGTCGTTCTGCTCAATCTTCTTCAACAATTCCACGTGGTTACTGGCACGGAATGGGGCCTTGCCAACCATCATTTCGTGGAGGACAGTTCCCACGGACCACAGATCCGCCTTCGCGTCATAACGTTCATACCGGAGAATTTCAGGCGCCATGTACAAAGGAGAGCCGCATAAGGTTTCGGCAAGCTCCAAGCTCGGCAAAAAACGTGCGAAACCGAAATCTGCAATCTTCAGCATGGGTAGCGATTCGATGCCCCGTGCTGGAATTACGGATTTTTCATCAGTCATCACAGCTGTGCGTCCTTGGTTCTTCTCATACCACAATCGAGATGGTACCAAGAGCAGATTCTGGGGTTTGATGTCCCGATGCAAAAGATCCTTCACTCGCATGAATTCCAAAGCACTTGCGATTTGCTGCACGAAATGCCTGACGACCACCTCATTCAAACCGCCAACCGCAGGAAGCGGGTATTTATGTATCATGTCCTTTGTGGCTTCATGTTCTGAGAGGGATGATCTCTTCTTGATGAATAGGGATAGATCTCCTAGCTCGCAGAACTCCATAACTAGATGGACTTGGACTCTTGTCCGACGACAATCGAAGAGTGCCACGATATGGGGGTGGTGTAGGTCTCGTAGAATCTTGACTTCGGCTTCGAGGTTATCCTGGAGCTTCTTGCTGAGTTTGGTGACATTGACCGACTTGATCGCGACGAGAGATCCCTTCTGCTGTACGATATCAGTTAGTAAATTGCACAGAGAAGAGACAACTGTAATGCCCGCGACGCAGCCAATAAGACTGGCCAGCTCGCAATGCCTCATACTCGGAGTAGATTCCGACTTACCACATGGACACCTCTGTAGACCATGGCGAAGCTGCCCTTTCCGATTTCGTTAAGTCGTTTGAACTCGCCAATGATGCTCGGCTGCTCGGCTGGCGGTGGTACCCGCCGCAGCGAGTGTCGGTCCATGATTGCGATTGTGTTTAAGCACGATGGACGTTGCTGAGTGCGGGTGTGCAGCAGATGGGTCTACAGGCGGCGGCTGGTGACTGCCTCTATCGGCGAAGCTGTGGGTACAGAGTCGCGGTGATCCGGTTGCACATTTGAATCCTCAGTGCTTCTCTGCGTGTGGTCGAGTCCCTCTAGTAAGGCGAGGGCTTGAAGCAGGTCGGCTGGAGGTCGATCGAGTACCAGGAGGGAGGAATCTCAACAGCAGCGGCGACGACTGATATGCAGACGTCAAAGAAAGCGCGGTAGAAGCTGTAGCCAGTTTAATACTTCGAGTTGTCTGAAGAGCGAGATAGAGATCTGAGCGAGTGGTGGTTGGCGTGCTGTGAGTGGATGCGGCGAAAGTGGTCAACGGAACGAGTATGGTAAGGATAACGGGAGATCCAGTAGGATCAGCGTGGACTGAAAGGGAATACGGCTTCGAGAGATGCTGGGAGGGAACAACTCCAGGTCGGACTTGGAGGTCGAAATTGAAGTCGAGGGGATCTCTGGTGTGGAAAGTTGGTGATAGGTGGTGTATGTCGCCAAGGCCCGTATGGTGACTTTGAAGTCAATGCATGACTCTGACTAGGTACCAACAATGCTTCCTTATCACGAACCACGGCTGATAACAAGGCGCAATCTAGGGGTCACGAACAAAAGTCACTCAGGGACCTTGATATACTAGCACTGTGGTATGGCCCCTCTTCTCCAGATCAAAGCCTCGACTAGATGACCCGGTGGGCTATATCCCGTGGCCCAGGCGAGCTGAGCTATACGTCCATCACGCGTACTGGCCATGACTACAACGCGCCTCCGTCGGCAATCGATTGGAACCCATGAAACATGCCTCCCTGCCATGAGGTAGGTATCTGTGTAGAGTACATACACCATGTCACGGCCTGGACTCCTTTCCCGCCCATCAACAAACAACAGACACAGCCTGCCCCCTTTGAACTCCAGACTGCAGCTGCATCTTTATTCTCCAATCGTCTGCTTTCCGCCTCGTCTGCGGTCTCCTGTTCGAGTCGCGCCTATGCAGCAGCTCCAAACAGCAGCGATCTCCTCTTCGGCCTCCCACTTTCTGCCACCGCCTAGCGACCGAACTCAGGCCGTAGCCGTACAGAACAAAGAGCGCTGGAGAGGACCCTGACATGAACGGTCATCGCCCGACGGGTGGAGTGCGGCGTCCGTCCTTCCCATCATTCCCTTTCGATAGAGATAACGATCTTGATCGATCAATCAACTTTCCGGTCTTTGAACCGGCACTCTGGATGGTTGGGCGATCTGCTTGTCACACCACATGTGTCCTTAATGCGGTAATATATTTCTTGAGGTGATGCAAACGATGAGTTTATTACGAGCTTCGCCCCTCTAGGACTACCACCTCCGCATTCGGCCACTTTCAGCCTGCCGGGCTTAACGTTCCTTGTTCAGCAGCCCCTCTGTTGGACAAATCCGACTGTGACTTTGTCTACAGTCACGCATCAAGTCCTTGTATCACGCTCATCGGCCATGGGTTTGTTTTTCAACCAAAAACGCCTTACACGTGATGGCTCGCCTCAAACCACTGCTTCGCAGCTGCATTTCGATTCTCGGCTATCTACTAAAGATTGATATCTATTGGATCAGCTTCCACAAGTTGTGATCGACTGCCAAAGGTCCTGGCGATTTAACACCTCAAATTGCTCGAAATTCTGGGAGATCGTTCACAACTGAGCAGATCTTCGTGCAAAAGGTACTGTCAATAATTGAAGGGCCATGGGAACACCAAATCTGTTGATTGACTGCGGCTCTATTTCGCCGCGTATAAATCTTGTCGGAAATGAGAGTAGTCGGGAATAATATGACTGGGACACAGAAATGTATCGAGGAGCGGAAATAAAGCACAGGGCTGCAAACTGGCGCTTGTCCAGTATCTTGGCTGCCTAATTCAGCCGATGAACCCCGACCTTATGCCTGGCTTTGAGCAAATAAGATGGGAGTAACGTTCGGACGAAAGTAGATACCCCATAAGCGTTTTTTGAGCCGCCTACACGCCAACAATGCAGTGCCCTTCGACTGCATACGAAATTCCGAGTTCAATTCCCCCCTGCCTGTTGACCGCGATACATTTCTAGCGGTTTTCGTTTGCTACGTTGTTCGATCTCGCACCCGCTTTAGCTGGCTTGGTAGCAAATAGCTTGAATCTTCAAGTCTTAGACGACTGGAGTGGCACTGATTAGCAGCCTTGCCTTTCATCCCTTTGCATAAACAGAATATCACTGAACGCTTCACAAAGTAGGTCTTGCTTCGATCAATATCATCTGGACTCAAATGGATTGACGTGCTAATATTTCCGGCAGCCGTTCTCCCGCTCAAACAAAATTCCTCGTGAAATGAAATGCCTCAATGCTACAGCAAACAAATGCGCGAGGGAATTTGCGAATGTAAAAGACTGGTTAACGAACGATATATAATTAGTTTGGTACTCGGTATTGTTGGGCCTTTGACTTCATGTCATCTGCGTAATATAGAATAACTTTCAAAGCCTTTGTAGAAATAGAAAATCCAAAGTTATTGTATCTTCGCTATTTACTCTACCTATACTATATGTGGGTCTGTATTCGTCCGACTACAATCCGGATACAGAGTCCTTCTGAACTTCTTAAGCCGCTTTTTTGGAAAACTTAACCAAATAGAAAGACTAACCTACTAGATCAACAAATATACAAGAATTCGCAAGTAAATATTTATAAAAAGCAGTCGATATATTATAATCTCAAGAGAGACAACGCGTAAAACTTCGAGGAATTGTCTTGATACAGCCTTTGTAAATCTTTAGCCTTGTCGAAAGTAGTTAGCAAAGAACGGCCCGAAGCGCCTCGGACGCCTTTCTCCGTCAGCTTTGATCTTGTCAAAACCGAATACTATATCGAATTAGTTTTTACCTCTCTAGTAGAATTAAGCTCATTGTAAAAACCGATCGGGATTTAATACTAGAGATTTATGATTTATATTCCAAAATTCATGATCAACTTTCTGAAGGCTTTACTTTAGCCAGAGTATTATTGAGAAGAGTAAGTAAGCAACCAAAGCAAAAGAGATTCCTTCAATTTTTCCCAAAACGAACTAGAGAAGCGCTAAAGTACAGGTATAAGAGTCACGAAAGCGAACAAAAGGCGAGGAGAACAACGATAGATATAGATATGAAGGCCCCACATTCATTTGGTTATATACACCACTTCCAAGATTCCTGGCGGGATACCAAAAAGTTACCTTAAGAAACTTATTGAGATCGATCTCTAGTCGACAACTCTCAACTGCAAAGATCACGTCAGAAATTTCTGGCCAGAATCTGAGAAAAAATTATAAGAAGATTGTCGACATCGATCACTGCTCGACAACTCTTGGTGCGAAGACACTTCCAAAGTCCCTGGCCATAGCTCAAGAAGAAAGGTGAAAGTGCAGAAGATTATCAATATCGATCTCCGCTCGACATGACTCATTTGAGAAGATAACATCCAAAAACCTTTCAAAGTTTTGAAGAAGAGTTTTCCAGGAACTCATCGATATCGATCCCCGCTCGATGATACTCAATTGAAAAGATCACATCCAATTTTTTCCCTAGGGGTTTCAGAGGGAATTTCTAGAAGATTAGCGATATCGATATCGATTCAATAACTCTAATTGAGAAGCTCACATCCAAAATCCTTCAAATGGTTTCAAGAGCAGTTTCCCAGGAATTACTAGTTGATATCGATCTCGATTCAAGAACTTGAACTCGCCATTGATAATATCAAAGTGCATGCGACCCCACCAAGACGGAGTCAGAGCTCAAATCCCCGCCCTCTATTGTCGCAACTTCTAAAACGACAACAACAGAATAACACTCAACCATGGCCACCGAACAGCATCTTGATCCATGGAATGTGTCCGCAGGCACTGACGCCGAAGGAAAAGAGAAGGAATTCGATTATGTCGCCATCTCGAAGCAGTGGAACACAAAACTACTCGATCAAGCCTTGCTTGACCGATTCCAACAGCTTACAGGGAAGAAACCACATCGGTGGTTACGGAGAGGGCTTTTCTTCAGTCACCGAGATTTCGAGCTCATCTTAAATCGATATGAGAGGGGAGAGCCATTTTTCCTGTACACTGGTCGCGGTCCAAGTTCCGACTCCATGCACATTGGACACACAATACCCTTCGAGTTCACGAAATGGCTACAGGACACCTTCGACGTCCCGCTTGTCATTATGTTGACCGACGATGAGAAAGCGCTTTTCAAGGAGAACCTTACTCTAGAAGACTGCATGCAATTTGCACGCGACAACGCAAAGGACATTATCTCCATGGGCTTCGACAAGAAGAAGACGTTTATATACCAGGACACCAAATACTTCGGCGGACACATGCTTCTCAACGCCTGGGAATTTTCAAAGGCAATCACATTCAACCAAGTCCGCGGCGCCTTTGGCTTCGACGAATCTACAAACGTCGGACGCCTCTTCTTTCCCTCCCTCCAATGCGTCGCCGCATTCGCAACATCCTACCCAGAAATCTGGGGGGACGATCCAAGTTCCGACCTCCGCTCCAAAAAGACCGCCAAAATCCCATGTCTAATCCCCTGCGCCATCGATCAAGATCCCTACTTCCGCCTCGTACGAGAAAACTGCCACCGCATGCGATTCCCCGGTCCCAAACCCGCCCTCATACACTCAAAATTTCTCACAGCGTTACAAGGCGCCGGTGGCAAGATGAGCGCCAGTAATCCCAATTCCGCAATCTTCATGTCCGATACACCCAATCAAATCAAGAAGAAGATAAATCAGCATGCCTTTTCAGGCGGACAAGAGACTCTAGAACTCCATCGTGAGCTAGGAGGGAACCCAGATATCGATGTGGCCTACCAATACCTGACCTACTTTTACGAGGACGACGAGAAACTACAGGAGATATATGATGAGTACAAGAGTGGGAAGCTATTAACGGGTGATCTGAAGAAGCTGTGTATTGAGTTGATGCAGGGCTATGTCAAGGAGTTTCAGGAAGCGAGGGGCAAGGTCAATGATGAAGTATTGAAAGAGTACATGACGCCACGGAAGTTGGAGTGGAAGGGAAACCCGAATCCGATTAAGGTTGAGCCGACAGTCGAGGAGAAGGAGGACGAAGAGCCCAAGGAGGGCAAGGGGAAGAAAGGGAAGAAGGAGAAGAAAGCAAAGGAGAAGAGGGCAGATGCCGGGAAGACCGAAGAGAACCCAAAAGAGCTGGAGTTGAGAACGAAGGATGGCATGCCCAAGACAGAGCCGTAAGAAGATGATTAAAATCTTATCGCCACCTAAGAAGCCGATCACCGAGAATCTCAAAGCTGTTGTCGAAGTTGCTTGAAACCGTGCAAAGCTATGTGGACAATGACAAAATTCTTGCCACTCAAACGAGCAGATTTGTTGTGAATATATCACCTCACGCGTCGGGGAGGGAGCTCTGTCTTGAAGCTATGTAGTTGCGTTTGTGGTGGACATGATATCACGAAGCGATGCCTAAATATGGACAGAAGCGTAACGGAGAAACTGCAGCATTTCGACCCTCAAATTGATCTTGGAAAAAGCATAGTGACTCAAAGTGTACTAGATGCTCCCCTTTACTCGTCATCAACAACAGTCTCCCCATCTTCCTCCATCATCTCAGCCACCTCCGCAGCCTCAGCATCAATAGCCATCATCCTAACCACAAACTCCTTCTGCAATTCCCGCAACCAATTAGCAAGAACTTCGCCCTCCATGACCCCATTCTTCGCCTGCGTCAAGTGCTCCTTCAAATGCAAAATCAACTTTCGCTTTCTCTCCTTAATAACGAGCGCACTCGTCTTCTTGCGTTTGGTAACATGACTTTCCAACTTTGCCGCCACTTCTTCGGCCGTCTCTAGCACTTTGGGAGGTAAGGGGAGCACGCGAGCGAGTTTGAGACCGTAGTGTTGTTCTTGTACTGCGCCTTCGGCGATTTTATAGAGCATGGTCATACTATTCGGGTCCTCGGAGGCGGCGGTGCCGGTATCGACTGCGAGATGTAGGTTGATGACACCATTACGTTCAGCCATGATAGTCGCGAGATCACGGAAATGAGTGGCGAACCAGACTAGGGCACGGCTCTCAACAAGAGCTTCTGCGATTGCTAGGGCGATGGCGAGACCATCTCTTGTGCTTGTGCCTCTGCCTAGTTCGTCGATGATGGCCATAGAGCGACGGTCGATGTTGCGGAGGATGAACGCCGTTTCTCGCATCTCAGAGGCGAATGTGCTTACGTTAGCCTCGATGGAATCGTCCATATTGACTCTTGCGAACAGCTGCATCATGATGGGAAAGGATGCATAGCTGGCTGGGACAAAGGAGCCGATCTGTGCCATGACTGTCATGAGAGCGATGCTTCGGATGTAGGTCGATTTCCCGGACATATTACAGCCAGTGATGATCTGGAAACGGGCTTGCTGTGTAGCGTAGACGTCGTTGGGAATGTACTTCTGGTTGTGAATCTTCTCTCGTAAAGCATGTCGGCCCGCCTGGATAGCCAGGGTGTCGGTGAGCTGTGGGCGCACGTAGCCTTGGGTAGTAGCAATATGGGCGAACGATGCAAGCATGTCGAGCAAAGCAATGCTCTCACAAGCTTTGAAAAGAGCGTACATTCGTGTCCGGATCTCCTCGGCCAGCTTTTGAACAACATTGTTGCTCATTTCGAGGACCTCGATGTGGCAGTCTGCAATCTTCTGATTCAACTTGACCAGTCCAAGAGTCTGGCATTCGATGATGTTCTTCTTCTTGAAACAGTGGACGAACTCAGCCGGCAGTGGACGGTCTTCTAGTTCTTGAGCAGGAACTCTCATGTAGAATTGTCGGGCTTGCTCAAATTTTAGCTCCATTGGAAGGTTGTGGGTTGTGCCGAGCTCTTCAACCATTCGATAGGCATCCTCAACAGACTCCTTGTATGTTTGTCGAGCGACATCGAGTAGTCCATGAGCGCCGGACTTCATACATTCGTCAGCATACAATGCACTTGAAGTCGCTGTGCTACTCGCCTTGACTGCATAGATACGCTGGTTTCTCAACTCGAGAGGACCCTTGGCAAACTGTGTGTCCTCATTGATGACTTCGTCAATGAGTTCAAAGATAGGATCGGTATTCTCAGGAGAGCAATTCTGTCCAGTCTCAGCGACATTACTTCAGATGCAGGTCAAACACTACCTCGCAGATACCAGCCATCAATGTCGTTCGTGCGCTTGCCAGAGCTTCGTGGGTCGGTTTAAGAGAAACTAGAAACTGCTTCAGCGCAATGATCTGATTCACAGACTGCTCCATGAAAGCGATGGGAGATTTTGTGGGGATCAGAATGAGCTACGATCATGTTAGCATGACAGATGATGCAAATGGCGACTCGATACTGCAAACCGAGCTGAGAAGTTTCTCGACATCAAGGAACGGCTTCAAAGCTATTGCGCATTAGCATGCCATAACACTGAATGCGTCTGATCGACCAGCCTTGTCTCACGGCGAAGAACATGTCTTCGTTGACAGTCAACTCTTCTACCGAGTCGTAACGTTTCAATATGGTGTCAGGGCTGGTTGAGGGCTGCAGGATATTACTTCTGAGCATTCGGCCGCCCATTGGAGTCAAAGTCTCGTTGAGAAGACCGTATAAGCAGTGTCGTGATTTTGGATTTTGAAGATTTTGGATGAGCTCAAGAGAACAGATGGTAGAAACGTCAATCATCATTGAAGATTCTGGAGGCTCGTACTTGACGCGAAGTGAATGAAATTGGAATGTCTTGCCCATCTGAAATTCGATGTACTTGAGGGCGGCAGCAAAGCAGCACACGGCGTAGAAGTTGCCACCAATGGAGATTTTGGTTGCTTCGACATCTTCGGCGAAAGCTAATTGATGTATGGAATCGATTCCGGTAGTTTCAGCATAGTATCGACGGTCAACGCAAACCAGGTTCGCATCGATCTGTTCGATGTGCTCTTCAATAATGGAGAACAGTTTTGATGGCGGATTGGCAGCAGTCGAGGGAATGATGATCTGTGAAGGCGCGTATACTGTGATTTTGTGAATGGTGCGAACGTATGTCTGACTGTCACTGATCTGGCTCAACGCGACCTCGCTAGTGTCGAGGTTGATGAACGCAAGCCCAACTGTGGGAGATATTCCACGAGACTCAGTGACGGCACAAACAAGCTCTTGGTTTTGCAATGCTATGGTTGAGGCACCAGTCCTGGGCCGAGCTGTGGAAGGTCGCCCTGCACTTCTTCGACCTGTCCGTGGGCGCGATGTAGTGGTTGTGTTGTCATTGTACGAGATGAAAGGATACGAGCCGCTGGCGGATGCGTATGAAGTCGATGCTGATCGGCTCGGAGGCGCCATTCTCGACTGTTGTGATTCCAGACATGGATGAATGTAGATGAATGTAGATGAGGCGGCACGGTGGGATCGATCAATTCATGTCCGCCAAGAGCTTACTGCAACACAACAGCCCTCAAGTCCAGCTCGGATATTGATGAATATCAAGACATCCGGAAGTACGAGTCTGCGAAGTACTTATCCACATCGATGATGATTCCAAATTAGTGGACCGACTACTATCGCGGTAGAAAGTAACACGAATAGTACGCGAGTCTGCTGGTGTCAGCCGATCTCGGAGCGCTCATGATTCCGCCTCGCGGACGAGGCTCATTATTTATCAACCCTCGGGCTTTGATAGAATTGTATCTACTCAAGGACTTCAATAACTTCTATATACCCTGAAATATCCCGCCCCGGATTAGGCGCCAACATGGACATGTTCAGGTATCCACGTTTTCAAGTACACCATTATTGTAGAAATTTGGTTAGAAGAAAAAGAGACGTAAGGCATTCTCCACGCTGGCTATCTTTTACCACACGTTACAAAAAGTACCATTGCCGCTTCAACTCGTCCCGTACTCTCTCTAAGTCCTGTATGCAACTGACGGCCGAGGCCAGTACCATAGCTTTCGAAGGCTTCAGCATGGCCTTCGGATCTGTATCCCATTTCGATATCTTCGGTATCGCCACGTGAAGCCGAGCCATCTCAGCATTGAGAGAGTGTCGATATTTTCTCCCGACTGAGTTGTGAGGTATGCGCACAGTGGCGTTGGTTGGCGAAGCACTTGAATTTGAGGCTGTTTCGCATGCATATACTGTCCTTGGTCAACCTGGTTTGCGCTTTGTAACCTTCATATGCGAGATTTTGACAGATGGAGGCGGAGACTTTCTGATTGTGCTAAAGGGACTGCGTTGTGGTTTCGGTGATAGATGTGCAGTGGAGTGAGCTTTGCAAGAACAATAGTCCTCGTTATCGGAACCATCGCGTCGCTCAGGTATTGAGGGTTGTTATTCTGGAAGAAACCTAGGTCTTCATAGCGGGCAAATGGAGTGAGGAAGCATGAGGCTGCTTGCTGCGTCGTTAGCGAGATGAAAAGTCTTGGATAAACGATGGCCTTGTCTATGTTCCTCCATTCACAAGCTAGACCAGTGTATCATCTCCATATCGGGATCGATCTCGATAAATATCTGGCAGGTTTGTCGGCCGTGCCTCCAGATATCTGGGGTGTCTCCATGTTGGCATGCCTCTGCAAAGGTATGTAATGGTCAAGAAGGGCATAAATGAGGTGGTGAGCAGGTGGTCTTCCGAAGCACTGAGACAGGCCGTCGTGAGATGTAAAACCCGAGGTGCTGACTGCCACAAAGATGTTCATGGAGTTGGACTGTTAGGGAGCCCGAAATGCCCGTCGAGCGCGCGTATCATATCACGTCAGGCCTGGACCCTGCCCTGAGTCATGTAGCCAGAACTTTTCTACTCAGTTCAAGTTGTCTGTCGCGATTATCACCATTCTATTGATTAGACTGTCGTTCGATACATATGCAACCATGGCGACGGTAAATCCCTCAGCCACTTAGCTTTAAACACATGCTAATGTCGACAGGTACTCCCTCCGCCCTCCAAGCGTCAGAAGCGCGAAGCTCTAGAAAAGTCTTCAATCCAAGCAACGCCAGAAATCATACCAGAGGGGAGTGTGCGCGTAAACTTTGTCGATAGAGCTACGGGAGAATCCACCGGTCCCTCCATATCAGTCCCTCTGTCTCAAGCCTCCGTCAAGAACCTTGAGCTTCTCTTAAACTCGTTACAAGGAAATACTGAAGCGCAAGATCGGATACCCTACAGATTCTTCCATGAGCGGAAGAAAGGCACACCAGAGGAGCAAGAGCAAGCATTGGCAGAAAATGGGGACATCTACTCGGGCCTCGTAAAACCGGGAATCATAAGTACAGAAGAAGAATTGATTCTCTCATACTCGCCGCAGGCTGTCTTCCGGGTGAAAGCTGTGTCTAGATGTGCTTCAAGTATCAATGGACATGGAGAGCCAATCCTGACGGCTCAATTTTCTCCCGCAACTTCTTCCTTGTTCGTAACAGGTTCTGGTGACTCTACTGCACGCATATGGGATACGGACACAAACACACCGAAGCACACGTTGAGTGGTCATACTAGTTGGGTCCTATGCGTCTGTTGGTCGCCATGTGGTTCCATGATCGCCACAGGCAGTAATGACCGCACTGTTAGGGTTTTCGGCAGCGATGGAAAACCCCTGGGTGGAGCGATGAAAGGCCACACTGCTTTCGTGCGCGCACTATGCTGGGAGCCGTATCATCTTCAAGAAACCGGCCGTCCTCGTCTTGCATCCGCAAGTAAAGACGCTACAGTGCGAATATGGGACGTCATCAGTAGGACTGCAGATATAGTACTGAGTGGACACAAGGCATCGGTGAGTTGCGTCAGATGGGGTGGGACTGGCAACATTTACACTTCAAGTCAAGACAAAACGTAAGCTATTGTAAAGGGGACCGAGTATGGCAATGTATCAATTCTAACCACGTTTAGCATCAAAATATGGGATGGCAAAAAAGGCACTTTGATCCATACCCTAACTTCCCATGGCCACTGGGTAAACCATATTTGTCTCAGTACAGACTATGCGCTCCGAACGGGCTTCTGGGACCACAAAGGCAAGAAGCCCGCTTCGGAAGAAGAACGAATCGAAAAGGCCAAAAAATCTTTTGAGAAAGCCGCGACTTTGAACGGCAAGCTGACGGAGCATCTTGTCAGTGCCAGTGACGACAATGTGCGTATATGCTTCAATCATAGAGTAAAGTTGTATACTAATGTATAGCTTAGGTGCTAATGCTGTGGGATCCATTTGGCCCTTCGCCTACGAAACCTGTTGCGAAACTATTAGGTGAGGTACGTCTCCAGCTTAAGAGGATCATTCAGCTCACACGACTCCTCTATTCTAGGCCACCAGAAGCAAGTAAATTTCGTGACATTCAGGTGAGCAAATTCCTAACCTTGGGAACGATCTGTACACTTGCTAACCTTACTGCAATTAGTCCTGACGGCCTTTACATCGCATCCTGCTCGTTTGACAACAGCGTCAAGCTGTGGAATGCGAGAGATGGAAAGTTCATCTTGACGTTCAGAGGCCACGTCGCGCCCGTGTACCAATGTGCATTCTCCGCAGGTGATTGTCCTCCCTTTTCCTTCCCATCACTCATACAATGGGTGAAATCATTTCGTGCATGCTACCGCTATATTCTCGGCTTTCACAACTCCAGCATTCATAGAATATTTTGCTTTACTCGATTTCAAGATCGACATGGACGAGTCCCTGGCAATTCACAAAGAATATTTCGCCAGAGATTTATCGATGTCGATCTTGACTTGAAATTGTTACATGAAGACAAAACTCTTTTTAGCTGGCATGAATCGAATGAACCAACGATCCTCACAACACCACTCTGTCAACGCTAACTAACCCTCTTCTTCTAGACTCCCGATTGTTAGTCAGCTCCAGCAAAGACACGACCCTAAAAGCATGGGACGTTCGAACAGGCAAGATCGCAAACGATCTACCAGGCCATGCTGACGAGGTGTATGCCGTGGATTGGAGCGTTGGTTAGTCCCGCTACTGACTCCCTTTTTAAAAAACAGATATTCTAACTCCAATCAGATGGACTAAAAGTAGGTAGTGGAGGAAAAGATCGAGCAGTGAGGTTATGGACGAATTGATCGAGGACCGACCATCTGTTCGTCGGCGAGGCGTTCATGTGACGGGATTGATACCAAAATGGGCACAGCAGCGCAGCACAGGCGGGGCGCTCAAAATCAAATGCATACATTTCGACACCAGTCAAATCATGTTCATCATTTCCAAGATTGAGATTGGTTTGCATACTCGACTTTTATGTGTTGGAATTTGGAAAGGTCCGTCGGTGTTGAGTGATGATGGTAAGGTACTCTCACATACAAATGGCCATATACACTTCTGCCCCCGAAGGTCATGCTACGTCACTTGTGCAAACAGGCAAACCTCGTTTTGTGAATACGGGATGAACTGATGTTCCAATTGACGAACCTTCATGGAGTCATAAACCATTCCAATTTACTAAAGTATCATCATAGGTATGTGTAGTGGCCATTCATAGGTCATGCCATGCCAGGTCATACACCACTCAGCCATGCCATCAAGCCCTCTCTCATATGCCGGCGCTTGCCAGCACTGCCAGCTCCGTCTAGCCAAATCGTGTCTCCTTATCCTTGATAGGGATATCACTACCAGTAGTGCTCTTATACTTTCCCCGAATGAAATCAGAAATCTGCTCATCCTTGGCCTGCTCAATGGCACTCTCATTGTCCTGTGGTCCCTGACCGAGGAACTTTTCTTGAACGTAGTCGACACCTCTATAGCAAGCAGATATGTTAGTGATAGTCCTTGACAGCCACATGTGTAGGAGAGGGGGAGGGTGACCTACTTGTCAAGCATATCCTCGTTCTTCTCGCTCTCACGTCCTCCACCGGCGGCACCGTTGAGTTTGTCGGTTATACCGCCGAGGAAGCCTCCACTGCCTGAGCTGCTGGACTGTTGGCCTTGACCGACGTTGGATGTAGATTGGTGGGAGGTCTGTTGTTGACCCTGTTGGCCTTGCTGGCCGGTGTATTTGCCCGCGGCCGCTTGTGCTTGCTTGAGGAAGTCCATGGTGGTGAGGTCGTTGGTGCTTTGATTGTTTGATAGAGTCTGCGATTGTCAGTGATACGTCTCTGGCAAGCACACGGGAGAAGCACACACACTTGTCAATTGAAGAGTGCAGGTAGAGGAAAGAGAAGAGTGTTTGTTGTTGTTGTTTGTCGTCAGATCGGTCTCGCCCGCACGCAGTATTTATGCCCCCCGCCGTAACTTGAGCAAGCTCCCGACCCAGGTGGTGCCATACCCAGACGCGTGACGTTGTAGTGGGGCATCATTGTTCCTTCTAGATTCAGATCTTGGAAGAGCGTATCACAGGCTTGTAATGCTTGCACAACCAATCTTGGCAGCTGTGGCTGAAGGCGGCAGCAGCATGGAAGCTGCGAGCTTGGTTCAGCAGACGACCTTTGTGGCTGTGCATTGCGTGGCTTCAGCTGAGGCATTTCCTCAAACAGATTCTTCGATTGATTGTGCTTCGCTCAGATCGAGAATGGTAAATTCCTGGCAGGTGATATAGAGACCTGCCGAATATTCGTCAAGAGCAGTGTGGAGAAGCTGGATAGGGGGAAATTAGTGTGACCTGTGTGAACCCTTACTGTCGAATCATGTAGTCCAAGGGACCTTCGCTAGGCAGTACAGTATACTCGATAAAGACGGTGAGTTTCTTCGATACGGAGGGATTGCCTGGACCTCGCGAACAGTCGAAAAGGCCATCGTAAGAACCAACACTCAATTTAGAGATAGGCATACGATTCATGTAAGTATACAACTGTGTGTCCTTCGACGACGCCTGAGAGCCAGACTCAACACAATCAGTCACGAACCTAGGGTGATACAGAGCTGGGGAGTTTTTCAACCCAAATTGCCAGAAACTCATCGAGGTCGATGTCAAACTAAGCGATCTGAGACCATACTACATATTTGATCTCCATACAGTTGGAACCTTGGAAGAAGGGCACGGAATTGACGGCCTCGCTATGATGGCATGGGGACGATCGCTAGTCTGGCCCAGCTAATTTTTATTCATCAAGTCTCAAGAAGCCAAACGGCAAAACCGCGAGTGGTTTCGCATCTAATTGCGGATGATGCATCTTCCCAAGTACTCCAGAAATGCCATGCTATCATGATCGTATCAGAACTCCAAACACCCTCATTCACTAAAACATTGATGGTATATACAAGAAAAGAAGACCTTCTAGTCCTCTCCGGAAGTTCTGTCTCACGATTCATGCCGTGAGTGTTCGTTAGGGGAAGGAGACAATTGCTCGCCGCCGGGATGGGGCGAAGTCGGACGAGCTGGCTGCTCAGGAGTTCCGGCACCATTTGGCAATATATCAATATCCTCCCGAGGTGACGTCGGTCCAGCAGACGGATCGTATGCTGGAAATGGGACGGTCTTCGAATCATCGGCGGGCGGAGATGCAGAAACCGGAGTTTCTGTTTTGCTCTCCTCACCACTGCTCAGACCTCGTCGTAGCGCAAGCCTCTTTGCAGCTTCGCGCTTCTTTTCAACAGCCCGTTCTTCTTCAATCCGCGCCCGTTCTTCTTCCAGCTTCAGATCAGTCAAGGTGGGACCCTCAGGATTGAATGGCTCGATGGTTTTGAAACGTGACGTTTTTCGTTCCGTGCTTTGCATACTCTTTGATGACATTGTCCTCACTGATAATCTCGACTTGGAATTGCTCTTGCCTGGTCTCGATCGTCTGCTGTCTCCATCGCCCCCTGAGCCAGTTGTTCTTCGTTCCAGAGCTATATCAAACTCATCATCGAGTGGAACGGCATCGTCTTCGTCCTCGCTGGGAAACAGGTCGCCACGGGAACTGAGCGAAGAAGTTGTATGCCCAGAAGTTGCCGTATTACTCCTATTCCGCTTATGCTTTCTGTTGGCCTCAACCTCCTCCTCACTATCCTCCATCAGGGGCTCTTCTTCAACCGCAGAGTTCGCATCTCGTCGTGAGCCAGGGTGTTCTTGTAAATCGGCGGCCGATGGTTTATAGCGCAGTCCCTTTCTTCCAACGAATGGCAATCGGTCCAGGAATCCAATGTAATGTGAAGCTGTGATTACGTTCGGATCTGGTCCAGCTTGTGTTATGCTTTTCCGC
This sequence comes from Venturia aucupariae, assembly GCA_003693225.1. Classification (NCBI taxonomy): domain Eukaryota; kingdom Fungi; phylum Ascomycota; class Dothideomycetes; order Venturiales; family Venturiaceae; genus Venturia; species Venturia aucupariae. The sequence goes on along the minus strand of QWZN01000054.1, from coordinate 186,139 downwards.
CGTGCTCGTCCATCTGCTCTGCGTGCACCGTAGCTCATAGCTCGTTCGCGACCAGGCTGAGGGCCCGCCAGCAACCTGTCCAATTCATCGCTACTGTTCGTCCAGGATAGAGGATCAATCTCCTCCTCGTCCCAATCGTCATAGAAATCGAAGCTGGACTCGGCTAGTCCTCTTGACCGGCCTCGCTGACGTCTTCGGCGAGTGTCGTCGACTGGGAAACAGCAACTTGTACACGAGCGAAAGGCATTGTCAATTGAGGTGAAGCAGGGTGTGATGTAGTTTTGCGAAAAGGAGTACAGATTCTCTTGGGCGTGTTCGGTTGCCGACTCGACATTGTGGGAGAACTGATCGAGCCTTCTACGCAGCCGGGGATCGTCGCGGCGGTACATGGTCTAAGATGTGGTAGAAGCAGCAGAATGGATATGGAGGTCAATGGGCGACCTCCCCAAAGTAGGCCACGAGAGATGGGGTGTTGGCGAGCGCATGAGCTAGGCGGGTGCTACTACAGGGTGAGATGTCGACGTTTCCGGCTGTATGGTTGCACAGGAGTCGATGTTTTCAGCAGGACATGTAGCAGGAGAACACAGCTGCACGCGATCAGAGCAATAGCTTGTGGCTATACGGGGGAGGGGATTAATTGATTGTGAGAGGGGCGCTGTGAACTGTACACGGAGATATCTAGTTCCAATAAGTAGATCTAGTCTTAGCTGGGGCTGGTCATGCTTCGCAGTGGCATCCAGAACGTTGCACCTCACAACCGTCCTCCTGCTGTGGAACACTATTCTAGCCATTACTGCAGCTATTATTCTCACCAACGCCATTTCCTGCCCTATCATCGTCCTTTCTTCATCAACTAGATCCAAAGAGAGATCCACATCGCCTTTGCATGGAGATTCTAGAATAGCCCAACCAAGATCCCTAGGCATGGATCCCATCATACTTTGTTGAAAACATTTTCCAGCCGCACACTCCTCATCCTCCTCAGTCCCGCTGCTTCTCTTCTTCTACGAGCAAAAGGTCTCTTCCTTCTCGTCCGGGTCGCCCTCTGCCTCGCCTCGTGGAGCCATATCAGAATCAAACATCGATAACATGCGTTACATTCGCTTCCTGAAGACTCCCAAGTTGCTCGTGAAGGAAGGTCCAAACAGCGTCATCAAACTTGTCATTACAATCACATCGGATTTGGGGGAGACTTTCTTTCCTGGCGACCTTTTACTTGCCGCAACACTACGCTCAGACTTTGATCATGGTGATGTATATCTTCGGACCACATTTAAATGGGAAGCCGGCATGCGAGCCTTACCGATAGAGTTGAACTTTGAGCAAAACCATATCGATTGGCCTGCAAGAGTTCATGTACATGCCAGAAACGCGCCCAAGTCTGATCATTTTGAACGGCACGATGATGGTTCGGACGTGCCCACCATCATATCTGCATGGAGCGACATCTTAGATCCTCCCCAGGGCGTTTTCGAAGCATCGAAGTCTGCCGAGAGACGATTCACCCCCTTGAGTAATCGAACCCTTAGCATTTGGGAAGAAACTGGTGAGAGTATAGCCAGACACTTGTGGTAAGTCATTTTCGATGGAGCAAGAATCATTCGGCAGCACACCGCTCACCTTCTCAGGGATGGCGGCCTCGCGCTCTCTGCCTACCTCGATCGTATGGTGGCCCTGCAAGCTGAAGGCATTCCTCTGGTAGAACAGGCTATCAGTGCCGCGACTTTCAAAAGGCTCCAAGTCATTGAGCTGGGTTCTGGCTGTGGCATTGTTGGAATCACGTTGGCTCAGACGGTCCCGGATTGCCATGTTCTTTTGACAGACCTTCCCGAAGCAGCAGAAATCGCCCAGAAGAACATTCAAAATGTCTTTCCCGCTATGGGCTCCGTGGTCTCATTCCAGCCGTTAAATTGGGAGGATCCGTTACCTAAAACGGTGCAGGCGAAGACCTACGATCTCATTCTGCTCGCTGATTGCACATACAACTCCGATAGCAGCCCTGCTTTGGTACGAACCTTGTCAGCACTTCAAAAGAAATCACCAAAAGCCGTAATCCTGGTGGCGATGAAAATCCGCCACTCAAGCGAAGACATCTTCTTCGATCTCATGAGGCAGGCCATGTTTATTGAAGCAAATCACATGAAGATTCAACTACCAGTCAGTGACGAGGTGGGAGAGCAGGTGGAAGTATACGTGTTCCACGGAGAAGATCGGCCATCATACACCAATGTCACAAAGCCTGAATTTGCAGAGTCAGTGGTTAAATTCTGGCGAGATTGAGTGCTCGGATCTTACTCAGCATTGCGATCCTACGAGCGATCCAGAAGACCATCCAGCGCGACACAACCGATGGGGGCCGGAATCCAGAGACGCCCCAAGGCCATGCGTCTCAATTCAAGGACGCTGAGCAAATCTCTGCCACCGACATAATTCAGCAATGAATCTAGGAGGCTATGACCTTAACCAGTATCAATTCGACAGTTTCCAATGAGTACTCCCGAAATAGCTCGAGTTGCACAACAGATGTCCTAGCGACATCCCCGATTCGACACGAAGGAGCTTGGTCTACCACAAACATCAAACACAACGCCATGCCCAAACGTCGAGATTTCGCATCTCTCGCCAACAAAGGCAGGAAATGGGAAGGGAGGAGCGCCCACCTACCAAAGCGATCACAGACAAATAGCCTATACATGCTCGCAATAATCAATAAGAACCCCCGTGTATCCTTCCCCCTACAACTGTTTTTTTGTTTTCTTTTCACCGGGTCTTCGCCTTTTCGCACAGTGCTTGTTACAATAACTGTCTATGAAGAAAATGGGAAAAACAAATTTCAAACCGAACCCAGGGCTCAATATCTCTCCCTTCCCCCTGTGGCTAGCACTAACATTTCCATCAAGCCTCCAAGTTCTTACACATTTGTCATCAACATAATATATACAACCAATTCTAACCCAACACTCATCATTACCCGTCCCCGTCCTCCCTTTTAGAGAGTGCGAGAGGTATGACATGATTTCTTTAAACAGACGTATACAGCAAAGGATGCGCCAACTCCCCTTCCCCCGGAAAAAAGCTGAAATATACACGGCTCTGCGATTTCTCCCTTGGGAATTTGGCAGTTTTCTCTCTTAGTCTGAAATGTCTCAGACTTAAGATCGCCATCGCTTACATCATAGCGATCTGATAATTAATGTTGTCAGAGATGTGGCGTTGCAGTGATGGCGATTGCAAATATCGATTTGGTAAATTAGTTAATGACCTTTTCGTTCGATACTGTAAACACAAAGAAAAAAGGCGAGGAACAACGGACCAAGCCAAAGAGCACTTGTGTGACAATGGAAGAAAAAAGTTCTGTGATCGAGGTAAGATATGGTGTGATAAGGGCTTTGGACATGTTGATTTTGTCACAATGTTCAAGAATGTCCGGCCCTCACTCTACTACAACACCCATCTACTGAATAACCTCCTCCGTCTCATCGATAATCTCCTCGATGATCTCCTCAATCACCTCCGCATCATCGTCACCGTGCTTCGCCTCCTCAGCTCTGTGTACCTCAGCTGACTCATCGCCCAACTCCTCGATGACCTGTTGGCGCCACGCCATCCATTCCGATAGCAATCTGCGTCGTCGATCCACAATCTCCTTATTGGCTTGATTCTTCTTGTTGTAATCTTCCTCATCAAAGGCCTTGCTGTAATCCCGCAAGTTCTTGCGGACTTTCTTCTGCTCCTCCTTGGAAAGAAGACTGGCTGGACGTGGACGCCATGAGAATTGCTTGAATTGCTCAATGGCCTCTTCTCGGAGGATTGTTCCTTTGAAGTCATACAAATGGTAACCGTTTTCAGCCTACAATTGTTAGTCGCATATTTACGAAAACATGTCAGTAATCATACCTGGTGTTTCCAGAAACTTGAGACAGTGGCCACATATCGTCCAGTTGGATCCCATTCAGCATCAGTGATACCATAATGCTCAGCGGTATTCATGAGTTGCAAGTTGGCGGTCAAATCCTTATCCTTCTCGTCTTTCTCGCCTTCAAAGTCAAGATCCCAGAAGTCAAGTTCGAAACTCTGCTGAGAGTGGACGGTTCCTACAACTACAAATCGACCCTTCGGTGACCAGTAAATAGCGTTGCTATTCTTCTTGTCGACTGTGCGGATGTGCTTGAAGTTACCAGGGACAGGTCCCTTGGCCTTTTCTGGGCAAAAGAAGGATACTGCGGTCTTCGGTGGCACGGCAGTAGCGGCAGGAATCTCGCCAGCAGTGATGAGAACGAACCTGTCGCCTTTCGGCTCCCACGCGAAGTTGATAACTGTGTCCTTGAGCGAGTCAACTACTTCGACAGGAATGTTCTTTTCTCGAATGCGGAAGATTTCGAGATTGGTAGCCAGAGATTTCTTTGACTTGGAATGCCTGTCGACCTTTACACACAAGTAGTCTCCATCCGATTGCCAATGAAGTTTTGCATCTGAGACGTTGAAAAGATTTCGCGTCCGCACGATCTCCTTTGAAGGAATGCTCATGAGACCGACCTTCGCAGGGTTGCTGCCGAGTTCGGGGGTCCAGAAGCAGAGAAGTTGCTCATACGTATCCTTGATGCCATCGCGGCGGGCTGTAGCAGGTGCCCATTCAAAGTCCTGGACTCCTTCAATCTTGATGGTTTGGCGATCGAGCAAGCGCATGCTTGGAAGTTCGTAGACGGAAATGTGCTGACCATGGGTCATTCGGGCGACGTACTTGTCGTCCGCGGACCATTTGAACGCCGGCCATTGGAGCTTCCTCTTGATGGCTGCGCCATTCTCATCAACCTGACCGGTGACAACATCCAGTGTCTTGAAAGAACGCAGAGGCTTTCCAGTGGCAACATCCCAGATCACATAATTGGCTCCGTCATCATCGATGGAGAGGATTGGGTGGTTTTCGTCGATCTGCATGGCGCGGTGTGACCAGGTGGTGACATACTTTTCGTTTGGAGAGAAGTCAACAAGGTTGACGCCTGGGTGAGGAAATCGGTGAAGCCTAGTCCATGACTTGCCTCCCCACAGTTGTATACCCTGAGCGTGCATCGATGTAAGATATGTTCCCTGAGGCGTCCATTGTACAAAGAATTCGGTCCAGTGTTGTCTGTCCACAATCTGCTCCGGCTGATCATCCTTCTCGTTCCAAAAGACACCGACATTGTTGCCGCGGAACATGACAATCTGGTCGCGGCAGTCCGGGTCCCCAATCCATGATCGCACATGTTCCTTCTCTTCAAACGGCTTGATCTCAGGCTCCACGTACTCTTCGTCGATTCTTCCCTCGCGTCCATATCGGTCGATGTCTGTGAGCTTGTTGACGGAGATGGTGTGCTTTTTATCCAGGGCGGTGCGGTCGAAGGCTTTTACGACGGCGGTGGCTTCTTTTGCGGAGTTGAATTCGAGAAACGCGAACCTATAAATCTGTCAGTCGAGGCCGCGGGGTCTGAGGTGGGTTTGCGGTTGCTCCTACCCTTCACTCTGTCCTTCTTCTCCCATGGGCATGTATACGCCCTCCTTTGCCTTTGCCACGCTGTTTAATTTTCGGAGGAGGAACTTGACCAGCTTTTCTTTCGCGTCTTCGTTGACCTTTGGGAGACCATCAATAACCACGAAAGTGTCTAACCCTTCATCCATTTGTACTTCGAATTGCTCGATGAGATCCGACATGTCAATTTCATTTTCGTCGATTTCGACCTCCTCCGGGAGCTGGTCGTATGAAGGTGCCATCTTTGCTGTATCTGGGTGTGAGGAAGACTGGGCTGCCTATCGCTTTAATATTTGCTGATGTCGCGGCACTGAAATTCCGCCGCACTCAAAATTTGGTTCTACTCACGTGATCTCTACATAGAACAAAGCTTGAACATCTCAGGCTCAATCTGAGTGAATTTGTCCGTGACGGTACTCTGAATAGGAATCGAAAGATCGATATTCACATGTTCAAGTGGTGGGAATGGTTAACCGGAAGTCAGCTCAACATATTCGGAGTCAAAGGAATTTAGACTCTGAGTCTCTTTCTAATTGACTCACAACCAGGAACTCTACTTTGAGTCCCTTCCTACCACCTAGTCACTGTGGGCGTTCCGTTGACATAGCGCCTGGTCTTCTCAGAACCACTGACAAGCCTCTAGCTTATCAGAAGCTTCAATCCCAAGATTTAGTGCCCAAAAGTTCTGGCAATTCCCGAATAGAAACTCGCAGAGCATCTGGAAGAATCGATGATTATCGATATATTTCCTATCAGACTGTATGCTTCATACTCAAAGTCTGACCTTCAAAATGCCATCCAGTGACTCCAACACACTCTCCAAGAACTTCTTGGTATATTCCTTCGCCGTATCTGGCCGAAGAAGCTCCTCCAGCGCGACTCCGACTCCATTTTCATCTTCTCTTAGTAGCCCCAGTAGCACTGAAGTTCCCGTCCTTTCTAAAATCTGCTTCAATTCCTTCGCCTGTGACTGAATCAATGTTCCAATGACCCTGGAGTCTTTTTTGATTCTCAGGACCATCTCGATCGGGATCATTCCATAGGTATGATGTCCTTTCAGCTTTGAAACAGCAATGACCCCATCGCAGAGCTTATCATAAGCTTTGAAGAGCTCAAGATAGAGGAACCGACTATGGTAATAGGCCCAATCCGGTAGTACTGGCGGCTCAAGAGAGGTGAAGGCAAGCCTCGAAGCATTGAGGAAGTCCGATACGAGCGAGAAATCCCTCTTTAGGTCTTTGGAGGCCTGGGGAGATTTTGCGTCAAGGAAAATGTGAATTATGAGAGCTTGGCTCAGCTCCCATCCTTCGTACACCTTCAGTTCGTGCTGTGTCAGCTCTTGCGTTCGAAGGCGTGCATTTTGTTGGAGGAAAGTAATGCTCTCGAATAGTATGCGCTGCTGGGTTGGCGGTAGTGTTGACTTGCTTGACGCAATAGTCTGCAGTATGTCGTTCCTGGTCCACCATGCGAGCCAGTAAGTCTAAAAGAGCGATGAGCATGTTGAACATTGTGAATTATTTTGCGACAAACTTACACTCGGCCTTGGCCCGGGAAAAATGAGTTTCTCGAGCGGCTCAGCGGCCGGATTTTCGAAACTTGGAACGCTGTAGAAGTCACGATTGTCGGACTTGGCTCTGTTGAAGTGCACAAGATACTCCTCCACGATGGCAGAGGATCGCTCTGTCAATCTTGCGACCCGACGCCGCTCTAATTGCAGCAGGATCGGTGTAAAACTTGTCTCAATCCTCTCTTTGAATGCGGAGAACTCGATGATTTTATCATAGTAAACATTCTCCAAATCCTTAGACATGAATTTGGTGGTTGTGTTGATAGCTTTGCGGGGCCACTGTAGGGCGAAAGATATGCCTGAAAAAGGGTCCTTGTATCTGTCATCTGTTGAGCGAGTACTGCGGAGCTCAACGCTATGGGGATGGAATGTAGAGATCCGAGAGTACAGCAGGTGGCTGAGTGTATCGAATTGTACCTCTCGTAAGCTCAACTGCTGAAATGCGGAGATGGTGATCGAGCCACAGCCGAGAAGTTGAGAGACCAGGAGGGACAGAAGTGTGCCACGGGAGTTATCTGATGAGATAGCGTGTAGATATTCTATGAGATATGCGGCTTTGGCGAGGCTCTTTCCATCATCCTCTCTGAGTTTCAATAAAGCCATGACCGCAAGAATTGAGGCATCGTCACCGGAATCGGTCGGAACGCCGGCCGAAACTGTATAGACCTTCAAACAGCTCAAAACAAAATCGTTGATCTCGGTTGATTGGTTGGCGTCTCCAGATTTAGATCTGCTCAACATGTAGGAGATCTTCAGCGAATTGACGGCGGCAAGTATCCACCTTGAAGCTTCACTCTACTAGATGTTAGCGAGCTGGATACAACTGACATTCGCGTTGCTATCTCGTCCTAAAGATCAATGCCGATGAAATTCTGGCGAACTGATTTTTCGAAGATCGCCAGAAATCAGCTATACTTTTCGCAAATCGGAAATGATAGAAGTTGGCTTAGGTGTTCTTACCTCGATTTTGGTCGTGGGTGGCTCTGTTAAATTGCTCCTTGCAACGGCATGAGACACAAACGAATCCCGCTCATCTTCGCCCAGTTCGAGTAGGAAATGTCTCAGATCCTCAAAGCAGGATCGACTTGATATATGCAAGTTGAAAAATTGTTTGCACTCATCGAACAGACCTGGTTTGTTGTTGATAGACTGGTTGAGCAGGGAAGCTCTCCCAGCATTTCTGTTCTTGGGTTTCAGGGCCAGATAGCGCTTCAGGAGACCAAGAATATCGTCGTCTGCTTGCCCCAATTTCGATTTTGAAACAATCATGTTCTCCCATATGTACCAATCATCTGCCCAGGCGAGACTAGTTGGAATATCTTCAGCGGCAGCTGTCGTTTGTTCTTGCTGTTGGCATAGTTTGTCGAGGCTAGAAGTGCACAGAGAAGCGAGCTCTCCCCACCGTTCCAGTTTCTTGAGAATGTCAATTTTGACACGAATGAATTCGATATCGTTCTTGCCCACGGATGACTCGATCCCGATTTCATCACTGTTCAAGATACCTAGAAGCTGTTCATCAAAACCTTGCTTTCGGTAAATTTCTGCAATCAGTCTAAGTTCGCTGGCTGAGGTGACAATTCTGGGGGTGTCCTTTTTGGCAATTGTATTTTCCACGGCGGCCTTTAAGCTTCTAAAAGCTAGTAGCTTCAAATTTTGGCCCATTCTGTCATCTGCTGGTAATTTTTCAGCCTGCAGCTGTGAGAGCGCTACCCAAGCGAAGTGGTACCGAGACAACTTGGGATTGTCTTTTTGTAGGCGTGCAAACAACTGCTGTGCAATGTCCCAGTACTCGTTGGAGAGTGCTACCCGGTACATCTCCTCACAAACCTTTTTGATGCGGTACTTTGGTGTCTGATCAAGAGCATCTTTCCAGAGACCAGACAATTTCACTCCACCAATGTGACGGAACGTCCCTAGAGCTTCCTGGCATTCTGCCGTGATGTCCTGGATTTCGGAGATCAAAGCAATTTCCGGTGCATCTTTCGATGACGATTTGATGGAGTCGCAAATGGAGTCGCAGCTTTCAAGGGCTTCTTCGTCACGGCCAAGCCGTTGTAGAAAACGTGTTTGAGCAAGCTGGACAGATTGGTAAGTGTTGAAAAATAAAATCCATACAACATGATGTCCACCAAACATACAAGTAGTACCGCATTGTTGGGGTCTTTGTTCAGCTTCTTTTTTGTGGCTTTCAGGCCTTGATCAGGGTGCTTTTCGTAGCCATCGACCAGACTCTCGTACTGTTCAAATTTCGGGGGCATATTTTATAGATGGCGCGGAGCTGTCGTGGGAGTGGGAATTATAAAGAGGATCGACGCGAGTCAACGAATCGGCTTTGGGGGAGATTTGGGAACTCCACACAATCCTCGTTCTGAAAAGTTCACGCAAAACCTGGTGTCACTCCTAAGAACAAAACATCAATGACTTCGAACATATTCATGGGCTATGCTTCTCCCTGGCAGTTCATGCCAGTTCTCAGGAATCAGTCACAGCCGGGGATCAATGACGGGAATTTTCTGACAATTATCAAAAACAGATTGCTAAGAAATTCATTCCAACGTTGCAGTGTCGAAATGGTTGTCACCTGCATTTGTGGACATGAGGAATATGGAGGAAGTCTGACTTGTAGGCACTTTCAAATGATGCCGCGCTTGAATAGCAATTTGTCGATGTTGGACTCCAGGTAATCCTCCGTTGCCTGTTAATATCATTGTCGACGACTAGACTGGAATAAAGTGTCGCCAAAAACCCCGCGAGACGTTCCTCTACATAGTTGAGATTCATGGCCTTCGTGAATGACAAGAAATTGCCACGCCTTAGCCACGCCCTGTGTAACTGATATCTTACATTGTGCCATTGTGCCATTTGGCCAAACAGGAGCACGTCCACGCTTATCCAACAGCGGGTGCCTTGTCATGCCTCCTCCACGCCTTGTGAGAGGTATTCTTTGTGTGTAGTATATTGTCCGCGAATTCCCTGTCTCATCCAAACCATCCTTTCGAAGTGGCTCTCCGCTGTTCTATCTGGAATTGAGGTGTCAGCATTATGGCTTCGGTCGTAAGAATATGTTCGGAGTGTCTAACCCATTCTTTCTTGCAGTCTCGATACGCCCTTGGCCGCATGTTAGCAATTGGTCGACCGAGACTTGTCTCGACGCGGCGATATGGGGATTTGTCGAGGCACAAGTTCGCTCTTACTGGAAGAAATCCTGGCACATTTCTTTATCGCCTGCATTCCGCTGGAGACATTTGATACTGCGCGAGGCTGCGTCCTGACAGGGATCATAGTACTTGCTGTGAGGCTTGCTGGGAGAAAGTTAGAGGGACTAGAACAAGTATGAAGTCCAAGCAGTGGATCGAGACGGCTTGCGAATTGTGCATACTTTTCGAACTTCTTCGCTTTGTCTTTGGACCAAGGCGATTCGCTATCTCCATCGGACGGCATGTCGTTTGCCTGATCGGCGCAAGACTGGAGTGCTCGTGAAGTGAGGTCGTGCCGAACTTCAACAAGAGTCGACTCGGAGGTGCAGCGAAAGATCGCCGCCACTCATCGTCACGTTACCAAGGGAAATTACTCCGCGTAGAGGATGCTAAGGTACTAATTACACGACATGCCAGTGGCGTCTAGAAGACTGGGGATTATGGTGAGGCAAAGAACCTTCATCCAACCTCAACTCTTCGTTTAAACCATCGACAAAGCCACTGTGGTATACTTTCGGGCTTTAAACTCCTCTCCTCTGAAAAGTGCAAGACTTCCACCGCGCCGATGGGATCATAGACATGAAGCTGCAGTCAACAGTGGCACGATTACGTTGCAGAACACATGCCTGGGACGTCGTTGCGGTGAGGCAGCAATGCCCATCGTATCAGGAGTCGCATGAAGCAGATCTAGAGGTTGCCACGATGCTGGTTTCACAAGCGCCGAGCTCTGTTGATGATGAACGATAAGTTCCTACTATGTTCCGGCTCTGGTTCCCTATCGTCGTCTTATTAAGGGATCTGCGATTAACCAGATTTGGTCATTGAATCCATACACCTCTCTGTCTGCGATTTCCTCCACATTATTGCCCCAAAGGACCTCCACTTTTGATTCAAAGTGCCCCTCCACACCTCGCCTCAGGTTCACAACCTCAACCAGTCCAGGCTGGCTGGAACGTCAGCTTCGATGATTGGCAATTGACACGGCAAGGAGAGTTCTCATCTGCGAGAGCTGAGCGGGTGGAAATCCGTTCTTGCAATCTGATCATGCTCTGGTACATGATTCCGCCGTCGCTTTCATGCCCAGGAGGAGGCTCTTTGGTGTAACAGCGGCCGATCGTCGTCCAGAATCGACTTCTCCAATTCTTACCCCGTGGTCTAAGTGCGAAGACCTTGCATCTGGCTGACGACTACGTGCATCAATTGGACCATGGTCACTCAGCAGTAACCTCGTCCTAGCGAAAGACGGACTCTACTTCCTTAAGCAACTCAATAATACGTCAAGCCTGTGAAGAATTAGCAGCATCGATACTTTGTCATTCAAACGAAACGAGGGCAGGACACCGACGTGCCAATGATAGGTTCTCGCCGGGCCGGGGTGGGCAGATAAGATAGGTATCTTTCAGGTCTTGGACCACAACGGGCCACCCGTGCTAGGATGAACCTTTGGCAAGTCCCCTCCACACCTTTTTCGTGTTTCCTGAGAGAGTCACTCGGTCCTGAATTACTGTTGCTAAGATCTCCAAGCTATTGGTATCCGGATTCCACGGGTTTGGACCCGATTAGACCGTTAACGGAAGTAGGCCATGTGCCACTTCTGTTGACTAGGTTCAAACATTGCAGCTTGACCGATGTAAGGAGTGGCTATCTATACGATCATCAGAATACGATATCCCTATCCGTCTTATCGTCCATATAATCAAGTAGAGCAAGTCAGCAAGCCTGATGTGTTCAAGGACAATTTCGATTCCCTTAATTGTCCGTTACCCAGTTCTTTCCAAGTGTTTATCCGGGTATTCTACTAGTCACGAATGTTAGCAGCTCAACACACGATTGTTAGCAGCTCAACTTCTTCCACGCCATTATTTACATTTTCTTCCATATAAACCACTCTAATTCTTCTCTACTCCTACTGTCCATCAATATGGCCACATTTCAGACCATGCCCACAACGAACGCGATGAACTTCGCAACACCTAGCTTCAAGCCCATCATTGAGAACGCGAGGGAAGAAAGCAAGTCACAAGATTTCGACCCAGCCGAGCATCTAACGTTCACACCACCCGAACAAGTCATCATGATGACCGACTTGGGCTACCCGGCGGACGTGGGAGTGTCTCCAGTGGCCGTCTCCCAGCCTTTCAAGCTGTTTTCCGATGAGGCGGTGCAACAGATGAGGTCTGAAATCTTTCATCCCGAGGTTATGAAGCATTGCGGCTACCAAAGCAATATCGCAGCAAGCCAGGTTCGTGGTTACGCTCCAAAGTAAGTTACATGCACCGCTAAATTAACCCATCTTTGGTACAAATTCTGACAAACACAGATATGCCCCTTTCACATACGACGCTTGGAACCATCCAGAGACGCTTGCTATCATTTCCAAGATCGCTGGGGTCGACCTTGTACCCGAGATGGATTTTGAGATTGGCCACATCAACTTTTCCGTCAAGTCTGAAAAGGAGACCCAGATGGAGCGAGAGGAGATTGAGTCTCAGAAACGCCTCTTCGAAGAAGATGAAGGCATCGCTGGCTGTCCTTGGGAAGACGACAAGCCTGTGGTTGGCTGGCACACCGACAGCTACCCCTTCGTGTGTGTCCTCATGTTGAGCGATTGTGCTAACATGGTCGGAGGCGAGACTGCCTTGTGCACAGGGGATGGTGACATCCTCAAAGTCCGAGGACCTCAGATGGTATGTATATCGCGTTTCACTTTCCATGTACACAGCTAACGAAAATAGGGCTGTGCTGTCGTACTTCAAGGTCGATATATCAACCACCAAGCCCTCCGAGCCCTGGGTGCTCAAGAACGAATCACCAGCGTCACATCATTCCGACCAAAATCTCCCCACATGAGGGATGACACGGTTCTCACTTCAGTCCGACCAGTCTCCGATCTCTCCCTTCTATACGGTCAGTTTGCTGAATACCGCCTTGAGATGCTCGAGGAGAGAGTTCGAGCCCAATTGAAGAAGGTCCGAGAACGAAGAGTTTCTGGAAAGAAGTTTGACACTAAAACTGTCAAGGCCTTTTTGCAAGAACAGGAAGATTTCATTGCACATACCAATTGTGAGATCGTTCCAGAAGACCAGGTTGTGGCCGGCCATCTTGAAGAGGTTGTATTCCCAAAGCTCAAAAACTCTGCTATCTATGTCGAAGTGGAAGCTGGGTCTCCATCATCGAAGCGTGCTCGCCTTGATTAATATATCATCATGCCATGATATTGTTGAAGCCGTTCGTTCGTGAGGAGTAATGGGCTGTTCATAGATTAGAGGGTTGCTGCTTGCTGGCGGTTGTAGGAAAGATGGTTTTGTCATGGGAAGGCAGTTTGGCGTTCAGGCTTTTCTTTTTCGGCTTGCGTGTATGAAACAAGATCATGACCTTACGAATATTTCCTACCAAGCTGAACAGATTGTCGAATATGACTGGCATGCATTTCGGGCGACTATTGTCATGCCTTTAGCTAGGGAGGAAAGTGGCCGTTGATAATCACAACCAAGCGCTTCAAGCACTTGGTGATGAGAATAAGTGGTAGTTCGTCCATGCAAGCCAGGCTTTTTTCCACTATCCGCTGGCCTAATCTTAGACAAGCATGCCATTGCACGCGGAAGATACCTCCAAACCATTCCAGCATCATACAAAAGCGGCGAAATCCAATCAAGGCTTGCATAAGTCTTAGAAATTGAGGTAAGAATCCTTACTAGGAATTTTGAAACTCCGTTTTCACGAGAAGGCTGGGAACCAGGCGCAGTAAATTCGCTCTTGCGGGCTTCTAGCCAGTCAAATTCCTGGTCCATACAACGTGAAAGAAAAATCATGTACAACGGTTGCAGAAGAGCTGCTTGCAGACAGTCGCAGAAGCAAATGCAAGACAGCTGGTTTGGTGATGTTCTAGGTCGTGATTCGTCTACGGTAGTATAGTAATATAGGTATCTAAGCGGGGGTCATCATGGATTCAGCTCCCGCGTGTCGTGTCTCTCTCTACACCACAAACACTTACTAAATCAGCAAACACACGCAAAAATGAGAGGAACACCTATCTTTTCTCCGCAGTAGCTTACCCAGACATGGAGAGTCGTGATCCGCCAAAAGCGGGAGGAAACCGCCGACCTAGTCTACCGCCGTCAACCAATTCCACAACCTCACCTGCCCTGGCATCCAGCAGTCAAACAATTAGGAGCCAGTTCACACCCAAGAGCCAAACGTCGAGCGAGGAGCCCCTTACCAAAGCCATGGCTACTCACAAGAGCTTCGACAGCACGAAATCGTCCTCTCGTGGAAGCAGGGACAGCCTGACAGCGAAGGCGCCAACTCGCAAACCATCACAAGAGGCCTCTACACCTCCGCCCCCGAATCCGAATGATCAGGCATGGCACCTCACAACACTATGTGTACTTTCGCGGCACATTACTGACGTCTGACAGCTGCTCAAAGCACTCAAAAATGAGTTTGAAACCCTTCGGTCATTAATCACCTGCAAAATATGCTACGGTCTACTCTACGAGCCTTACACCACCTCTTGCGGTCACACATACTGTTATACTGTAAGCTAGGCGCAACGTACCTAATTATGCTCGCTAACGTCAATAGTGTTTGTGCAAGTCCTTTAAGACCCACGCTCCCCAGTCATGTCCCGAATGCCGCACGAGACTTCAAGAATGTCCGGCGCCTGCATTCCTGGTAGAGCAGTCTTCCATCTGTCCACATTACAAAGTTAACAGTCGCAGGTGCGCGAGTTGACTCACTCGATCATTAGAAAAACCGAACTCCTTCCACCCGATGAAACACTGGAACAGCACGCAAAATGGCAGAAAGAACATGCCGACAGCATACAGCAAGATAAGGATAACCTAGATACGCGAAATGGAGGCTTGTGGAAAGGATTCTTCCGGAGGCCAACACGATTACCACGACCTGCTCTACGAGATGTCGAAGATGGTGTAGATCGTTGTCCGTACTGTCAGTGGGAGCTTGAAGACGGCATGTGTCAGCGTTGCGGCCTTCCTTTCGACGAGAACGGCACTGGTACGTGGGAGTATAGTGATGGTCTGTCGGACCAGTCAGGACATGGCATGCACAGTGAACAAGGTAGCGAATTGGATGTGGACTTGGAGATCGACATGGAGGACGATGTTGAAATCGACGAGTTTGACGACGAGGAAGAAGCAGAGCGAGATGCCGTACTCGACGATTTTTACAACGAGAATGGTCCAATGGCTCCAATACCCGAAGCCTTACAGCGATTCCTTGCATATGGACCCGAGCATGGACTGCGACGTCCGGCCGCTCACAGTGCAGCTCATAGTCGGAGGAGATCATACTCGGCAAGCATAGCATCCGATGTCCCGAGCGAGATGCACACTCTTGAAGAATTGGATGAGGAGGGGGAGGAAGACGATGATTCCTCGATGAATGAGTTTATCGAATCCGATGATCGTCCCTTGTCCATCTCAGGGAGCGCTTCTAGCTCCACATACCCCTCGTCCTCACGAGCTTCTATGGAGCCTGCGACAATCATTGAAGAAGATGAGGATGAGGAGGATGAGGACGCTACCGAAGACGAGGGCCCTGTGCCTAATGGTAGACGGCGTCGGATTGTGACTGACTCGAGCTCTCCTGTAGCTCATTCAGGTTCAAGAGTGCGAGCTGTCAGTGATATGACAGATGATTCACAGCCAGTCATTACTAGTAGGAATCGGAGAGTCATTTCTGAGACCCCACCAAGTGAGTCCACCGCCACCGCAGCAGAAACCGAGGGGGAGGAGGAAGACGAGCTTCCAGTTCCAGCTGGACGGAGACGTCGTCGAGATACTGCGGGGGATCAGACTCGTAGGGTACGCCCTCGACAACGAGGGAGCTCTGTAGAATCAAGTGCTGCATCCAACGCCACTTCTATGGACACTGGCATCCCAAGAAATTGGACCTACGAGCGAATTCGAGGCCGGCAGCCACATGACGAGGACGAGGATTTACAGTGGGGGGATGAGAGTGATGGAGGAAGGACGACAGTTGGGTGGGAGCCGATCACGAACTCTATTGAACGAAATCGGAACACCGGTTCTCTAACGCCTCTCGCAGATAGACCCAATGCCCCCCGCAGGCCACATTCACGGACAGGACTCAGCAGATATTCTCAAGTTCCCCGTGCCCTCCGTCGCCGAGGCTCCACCATTTCCACCAGTGCCCACTACGAAGACAATGACGCCGACGATGATGTTTCCGAGACCGATCAAGAAGGCGATACCAATATGAATAGGTCCCAACTTGGACATCAGAATTCCCGTGTACGATTACCACATAGCAGATCACGTCCTTTACTGTCTCGAGCACAGCCTGTGCTCGCAAATCAGGACAATGAAAGCGATGATACCGATTTATCCTCCCCCTCTGCTCAGCATGAGCAGCTCATTCGTCAGCGTGAATACAATCCCGTGTTCGGACAATTATTTGCCCAGCACCAGAACGATCTTCAGGTAGAAGACATAGATAGCCGGCCTCCTTTTGCTGAATTTGAGCACCTCCGTACACTAGCCCGCACACCTCTGGCCAGACCGCGAACTGGAAATAGGAACCGAATTACAGGCTATCCCGTAATGCCCAGCCCAGGCCCTTTATCCCGAGCCACACCACCTGCTCACAATTCTTCACGATACCGAAGTCCTCTCGAAAACAGTTCCAATATCTCAGCCCCATCAAACGCGCGGCCAGTTGTTGAACGCTCAACCTCCGGTTCGTCACGAACGCTACAGCACTCGAATGCAATGTCAAATTCCGATGCATCTTCCCGTATTATTAGCCCTCCTTCTGACAGTGCTACGACAGGGCCGTCCCGCCCCACTAGCACAGCAAGATCACGGACTGTTAGCCAAATCATCTCCCCATTGCAGTCTGCCCGTGCGGGAGACCTGATTGAGAGACCTGCAAGCCGTCTTCCAAGTGCTCGTGCCGGTGATCAGATCGAACGACCTGCAAGTCGGGTCAGTAGTCGTCCTCCTTCTGCTGCTGGTCGACGAGGATCAGCTGGCAGAATGCCGTTTAACGCACCGCCACCACTCAGTCCCATGGCCCCCGGCTTGAATACAGCTCGAATCTGGCAACACAACAACCCATTCTTCAATGCTAGAGCTACTGGCCTTCGACCTCGTCAATCATCTCAGCGACTCCGAGAGCAACCATCAAATGTGACATTACGTGCCCGCGATTCTAACCGAACGCTTCGTCAACAGCCTTCTGTTATCAATATACGAGATGTGCCAGATCAATCACCATTAGGAGCTCGTGGGTCGAGTCGCACGCTCCGTCAGCAGCCGTCACAAAACAGCTTCCGCGAAGAAGCCGATCAGTTATCTCCACAAATCAGGCCCCAAGCTTCTCGTCTACATCTCCGTCCGCAGCCGTCATACCGACGACTTCAGCAGACTCAGCTCCAAGGCCAGCTTATGAGAGAGGCAGCACTGGCGCAATTGCTTGATCCTAGTCAGCCAGAATTTGCCATGGGACAGCGATACTCACCCAATACAGTGCCAACATTGTCAGAAGATGAGAGACGCCGGCGAGCGAATGAGCTGGTGCGACGCCGCGCGCTGGAACTGGCAGAGGAGCGCATCAACGAGCAGCGGAACAACCCATTCCAAAGACGACCACGGCAAGCGACGGCGAGTCAGAACGAGGCTCTAGCAGATTCTCCGGCAACAGTGCCAACTAATAGCAGAGCACCGGCAGCAAGTAACACATCATCAAGTAACCAGTATGCGGCTGGACAGCAAACGACACTAGGACGAAGACGGAGCAGTCGTGGACTGGCGTCAATTCCCCAGAACGGCTTCACTCCAGCTTCTGTCCTTCACAGCGCCAATACAGGATCGATTCGGACTCGTCTTGGAGGGCTGCCAGGGAGAGCGGGGGGCTACGAGTCTTATGTGCCGACGGGCATGGCTCGAGGAATAGCAGCTCTGACAGCTGGAGGAGACTTTCGACACAATTGATGAATGACGTAGGATACAGGACGAATTGGACGAAAGGGACTGAGATTGACGACAGGATCGGGGCAATGGGCAGTCAAATATTGCGGGAGCATGTTCGCTTGTTCGCATTGTCATGTTATGAGATTGAATGCGTTTCAGCGTTGGAGTACAGGAGTTTCTCGTTGATATAGCGGGGAAATCAACCTTCATCTACCATTTCTTGCCACGATGAAAAGTCGTGAATCTGTCAGTGCGATGCATACTCGTCTTCGATTCAGTATGCCTCACTACTGCCTGACAGCCAAGTGCACATGGTAGAAGAGAGCCCCTCAATCCAGGGGCAGTAATAGTAGAGTTTTGGTAATCCTTGGAGTACCATTCGCTAGGAATTGATCCATGTTGACATTGAATTGGGCATCAGAAACCACTGTACAGCCGTCCGACATTCCCTCGCTGAATCAATTCTACTAGTGGATGTCGGATTTTGATGTAAAATGTCTCAGTCCAGATGTGCTGATGCATGGTTCCAGTGCACTGATAGCAACGTGGATAATATGTGAGTAATCACGAATGGACGTTTGAATGTCACTAGCCGATATCGCAATTTGGATCATCGCCTAGACTTTGAATAGAAGGCTTTGACGGTAGTGGTGGGTGGGTGGTGCGGTTGCCTCCGACGGCGCTTATAGGCTGGGTTTCGTCGAGAACAAACACGGGCCCGGAGACTTCCAAGGTTGTGGGAGAGTTGGTGTTGATCCTATATATATCGGGCGAGTCATGGGTGCAGCAGAGATCAGGGACGGTGCATTGTTTTATACTCCGGGTCCGGGATAATCAATCTCTGACGCCGCTCCCTCGCCAACAAGCAAAACACGCTCGCTACCCGTGTGATATCAACTGAGGCATCCCTCCTCTGCTCCCCCCACTATCCACTCTCTACACCATCCGACTGCCCTTGCTGCATAGTGCATGCCATCCATCACCAGCCATGGTCTCTTTCTCATGCGAGTCCTGCAACGATGTCCTCACAAAGAAGAAACTCGACCAGCACAGGAACCAATGTCGAGGTTGCACCTTCACCTGTCTAGACTGTTCAGTCCACTTTCAAGGCGTGGAATATCGTGCCCACACTGTATGTTGGCTGCAGGCAGTGGACAAACTTGGGATGACTGACTGAACCCAGAGCTGTATCTCCGAGGCACAAAAATATCAAGGAGCTCTGTATAAGGAGAAGAAGAAGGGCCCGAAGCAGAAGCAGAATGCTGCCACTCCCGTCAACAACCAACAGCTCGTCCGTAAGGCCTATGTTGAGGAAGAAATCGACAATCGCGTCGCTGTTGTTGATGCCCCTCCCCGCGCTCCCAGTCCACCTCCCCCGACCGCCTTCAATGTCTTCGACTTCTTGGAAGAAGCTTCGGCGGTTGGCCCTCCAGAATCTCCCCCACCAGAAGACAACTCACGACTAATTGACGACCGCGAATATGAGTCCAGCTCGGGCTCGGACTCAGACTCGGACTCGTCTGAAGACGACGACTCCGAAGATATGGACACCGATCCCACAGATCCTGCTCAGGATGCTTTTGACGAGGCGCGCGAGTATATGAAACACGAATTGCTCAAGCAAGGCTATGGTTACGAACGCTTCGATCCTCATACTCAACTGCCCATGTCGCCCGCCGAACACTCCTTTGTTACACCTGCTCCCCACCGCGGCCATTCTCGAAATATTTCAAATGTCTCCGTCGATAGCGTCACCAAGGAATCGAACAAGAAACGAAAGAGAGGCCATCCAGAAGAGTTGGACTTGTCCACAGCACAGTTTCCAGGGAATGGAGACGTGGACATGACCGACATTACTCCAGTCTCGCACTCCGGGCTCACAGGGGGATTGAATCGTCTGCTACCTCGAACCGAATTCCCACCTAGCCCACCAGATATGGACGGCATCGACGCCTCCTCACCCAACAGTCCTATCAAGCGCACGAAGCATTCCCGCGGAGAAAAAGAGCGCGGCCGCACAAAGGAAAAGGAAAAGAAGAAGAGCTCGAACAAAGTTAAGACCAAGACCAAGGAAGAGAAGGCTGCAAAGGAGAAGAAAAAGGCATCTCGACTTCAAGGCGAATTGGTCAAATCAGGGGGCCAATGGGTTCGCAGACGTCCAAGAAAGGACTCTTCCAACGCCGAAGCACCAAACGAGAAATCGACCGAAAACCCTGCGAAACGCCAGCAGAGACAAATTGAGCACAAAGCTACGGACGCTTCTGGGGATGAGGCCAACGACCAAGCTTTGATTATTCACCCTGACAAGTTGTACTCCCATGCTCAGACATTCATGTCTTTGGTTACCAAGGGGCCGGAAAGCGAGAAGGGATGCAGTATTAACAAGGCACTTAAGAGATATCACCGTGAAAGGGGATCGAAGAGCGCAGATGCCGAGAAGGATTTGTGGAAGATTCTGAGAATGAAGAGGAACGATAGGGGAGAGGTTGTGCTGTTCGTTGAAGGGATGGATCTTTGAAACGATTACCGAGTGAGACGATACCCCGTTTGGAAGATTTTAAGATGCAGATGGAGAGGCGATGCATGAGCAATGTGTGAGCGGATGGGCATGATGATATTCTTCTGATCTCGATTCCCCTGTTTTAGTGTTTTTCTCCATTACGGCTCGTCTGACTAGACTTTCTTATGGTGCGCTTGCTCCCACTTCTTTCTTTATAGAGACACTTTTCATGTAAGATACTATGTATGCGATTTCCCATTTCCCCGTCTAGACTTTATCTTTGTGCCGTTCATCTTCGGTTATGGGCAGAGAGAGGAAGAGACAAAGAGAGAGAGAGAGGGGGGAGAGGGGCAGGTTACCCCGACCTCAAACTGCATAACATGTAATTTGGTCTTTTTTTCCCCACTAATCGAGTTATTCCTTCCATCATTGTCATCGCCTCGTCTTCTCATAGAGTTTGTTTGACAACCAGCTGAATCAGAACAACGCGAAAACCTCTTCGCTGGTTGGCGAGCCTGTCCTCGAATATCAAAGCATCTACACATCCGCCGTGTACCATCACCAACAGACGCGTCTTCTCAGAGCTAGTTCTTCCACTCCCCCATGCCGGTGCTGAATATAGACCTGCCACAGTATTGACATGGTAAGCCGCAGCGCCTGTTCATAGTCAGGAATAGCTTGGCCGCCAACGACTTGCAAAGCTTTTGCCATGACACGCTTATCTATCGCTCTAAGCTCTTCTTCGAACTTGCACATCATCTTACAAGCTTCTCTGCTGTCCCTGCTGAGCACGGCACGGATGAAGGAAGTCCCTACAGCTATGGTATCTTTGATGGCGTGGTCTACCCAAGACAGACAAATGTATGGTTTGTATGGGATTGATTGAA
This sequence comes from Venturia aucupariae, assembly GCA_003693225.1. Lineage (NCBI taxonomy): Eukaryota > Fungi > Ascomycota > Dothideomycetes > Venturiales > Venturiaceae > Venturia > Venturia aucupariae. The sequence goes on along the minus strand of QWZN01000054.1, from coordinate 164,521 downwards.
GCAGCTTACGATAGTCTAGTGTGGCATCGATGAGATGTTCGGTGAGTGGTGTTGTGTAGACTCGTACGTCATGGCCACTGTGCTTGATTAGTCTGGTGTAGGGGTTATTGGGAGAGTTGTAGCACGCAGGGACCGACGAATCCAGTGCAAAGATATGTCCGAGACCATCGCGCCGCTTGAGTTTATCGTAGGCTTTTAGCTCGAGTTCGGTGATGAAGGTGCGGGGGAAATTGAAGAAGTCGGTCGGTGCTAAGAGTTGCTGTTCTAAGATGTACAAATCGTTTGCGAGCTCCAGGCTGGTTTTTGATCGCGTCATTTCGGGCTGATGAAAAGTAATTCTGATGAGAATGTTAGGTAGGTGTCCTGGAGGTGGCCTTGGTGCTAATCTGGAAAAGGAGGATGAAAATGGGCTTACAGAAATGCCTGAAAGCACGGTGAATACTTAAGTGGACTTTCATGTTTGACACTGTTGAAAGACGTTCCGGGAGTGACTGTTGCTGATAGCTAGGAAATAGGATGAAAGCAATTCGCAAGGTTGATTATTCAGCGAACAAAGGACCGTGAGAGCTTTGCGATAAGCCAGGTTGGTCTGATCGATGGAGTCTTTGTCAGCGTTCTGCAAATGGGGTTCACCAATACACATGTCCCGATGGCATCGTAGCCAAAACTCACACCATTCTATACACCGTATCATTCACTTGTTACAGCCTAGTACCAAGCCCATAGAGCAGTCTCAACCACAAACGGTCTCGCCCGTCCAATCACCGCAAGGAAATACCACATGCAGTAACGCGCGAACCATGACACGGGACAAACACGAAATGAGTAGATAGCTTATCGGTCAGCTACACTCTCAAAGCAATACCGGACCAACCAACGAGAAATAATATTGATATAAGGACGATGGCTGCACGATATGCTCATGTCCTGTTTAGCAGCAACATATCCGTCGTACTACCTACCAGCAACCTAGACACCAGATCTACGTCGGTCCGGATCGAGCAACACCCTTACGATGGAACATCCAGGTCGTCGTCCCAGTGCCCAGGCGGTGGAACTTGATGATGAGCATCGATTGGCGAATCTGGGGTATAAGCAGGAACTTACGAGGGATTGGAGTGTGATGCATAATTTTGGGGTTTCGTTTTCTATTATTGTGAGTCCTCTCTGCCTCTCTCGATTGTGGAGTTGATGCTCATGAGTGTTGTGCGAATAGAGTGTTATTACTGGTATTTCGACACTTTTTGGGTAAGCCTCGCAGGCTCCATCAGGCTGAGCATCTTGATTTTGCTTCGTCTCTTCATGATGCCCGCCAAAAAAAGCCCATCTCGATATTGATAAGGTACAAGAGCGATTCTGACAAGATCTTAGCTATGGACTGACAGTCGGAGGACCTGGAGTCATGACAACAGGATGGATCATCGTCTCCTTCTTCACCATGTTCGTTGGCCTATCCATGGCTGAGATTGTCTCCGCCATCCCTACTGCTGGAGGACCCTATTTCTGGGCCGCGACACTCGCACCACCAAAGTACGCCCCATTCTTCGCTTGGTTTACAGGCTGGTTCAACTTTGTTGGCCAATTCGCCGTCACTTGCGGCATTACCTTCGGTTGCGCCGGTCTAATCAGTGCCACCGCCTCTGTCAATAACCCAGATTTCGTTCCAAGCCCTGGGAAGACTATCGGCATCTATGCTGCGCTTCTGGTCTCCCACGTCCTGGTGAACAGCTTCGGTGTCCACTTCCTTCGCTATTTGAATAACTCGTCTATTGTCCTACATAGCTTGGGAGTGGCTTCTCTTGCCATCGCTCTCGTCGCAAAAGCACCGACGCATCAGTCTGCCAAGTTTGTGTTTGCGACATTCTACGATGGTACGGGTGATCCGGGTTGGAGCGTGAGAGCTTCCCCAGAGTACGTTGCGATCTGTGGTGTCCTCCTAAGTCAATACACAATCACGGGCTTCGACGCATCAGCCCATCTGTCAGAGGAAACTCACAACGCCGCGCGCAATGCGCCCATCGGTGTCTTGACTTCCATAGGGGTATCCGCCATCTTCGGATTCTTCCTGATGCTCTGTCTCTTATTCAGCATCCAGGACTTCGCAGCTACAGTCGGAACGGACTATGGTTATCCAGTCGTGCAAATCTTTGTCGACGTCTTTGGTACGAAAGGCGCAATGGCGGCCATGACCCTCGTCATCCTCTGCGTTTGGCACTGTGGTCTTTTCTCCCTCACTAGTAATTCAAGAATGATGTTCGCTTTCTCCCGAGATGGTGCTTTACCTTCCTTCTTCGACGCCGTGGACGCAAAACATCGTGCGCCCATCCGCACCATCTGCCTAGCTGCACTTCTGGCTTTCATTCTTTCGCTCCCGAGTCTGGGTAGCGCTGTTGCCTTTGCGGCTGCGACTTCTATCGCGACGATTGGTCTGTATATCAGTTATGCGACTCCGATTTTGGTGGCTGTTATCTGGCCCCAACATTTCGTGCGCGGTCCATTCCATTTGGGCAGATTCTCTCGTCCGATCGGGTTTGTCGCGTGCACTTGGGTCAGTAATCTCTGCCATCGAATTGTTTTTGGCATCTACTAACACATACAAATAGGTTGCGTTCATAACCGTGGTTTTCTGCTTGCCAACGGCGAATCCTGTGACAAGTCAAACGGTCAATTATACACCAGTCGCTGTTGGGATCGTTGCCATCTTTATCATCTTTACTTGGTTTCTTTGGGCGCACAAGTGGTTTACGGGGCCGAGGAGGCAGATTGAACTCGAGGCTGCTGGTGTTGATGTTACGAATCCTGCTGCTGTTGTTGCTGCGGAGAAGAGTGGGATCATTGGGGGTGAGAAGAAGCTGGATTGAGCGATGGATGTTTCTCTCATGCGTGATCCGTAGATACTAATATGTGGTCCCCCTCTCTAAATTATTAGCCTGCTTCAGACTACTTTTTTGACCACACCGCCGTTCTCACCACTCCTCAACATTGCCTCCAACTACCACAATTATCAGCTTCTAAAACCCATGAATCAACGGTATCAAACTTACAATCTTCAAATCCATAAGGGCTTCTTGCGGGCTAAGTCTCTGATCAACCTCGCCGCCTAATATCCCAGCAGCCCACGCATCAACCTCCTCCTGAACCCCAGGTCCATCCCACAAATCCCTATTCTCAACCGCTTCGACACCAGACCCCGGAAAAGGCACCACAGTAACACATCCCTTGGACACAGCAACAGTCCCCTTTTCACAGGAAATCGCATACTCATCGCCTTCAAACGTGGTTCCAAAGGAGCAAGCAAATGTCCCCGAGATGCCCGATTTCAAATGCCAGATTGCGTCTATGGTATCGACTGGTGGGAGGTGTTTTTGGAGTTGAGATGAGAAGGCTGATACTTTGATTGGTTCGTTTTCGGGTCCTAGGAGTAATCTTGTTCCAGCGATGAAGTGGACGCCGCCGTCGAGGAGGAAACCGCCTTGGTATCGGGGTGTTTTTCGCCATGGGGTTTCTTCGAGGGTATCAGTATATTGAATGATTGGGGGTTCTTGAAGGAGAACCACACACCATAGAATTTCTCCCCTTCGAGCACCATTTTATGCATTCGTGTTCGGAAACTTAAGACCTTTCCTAGTTCTTTGACTTGCGCGGCGGCGAATAGGAAAGAAGATAGGAATCGGTAGTTTTCTGCAACGGTCCATTTACTGTGGTGATTGTGGAGGAGATGATCGAGGCCTTTTTCGTTCATGGCTGCTGCGATGGGTTTTTCGGATAGGACATATTTTCCGCTTTCGAGGAAGGCGCTCACTGTTTTCAATTGGATGTCGATGGGCAGGCTTCATACAATCTGTGGTCAATATATAGATAGTGTGAGAGAATTCGAATGGAAATTCTTACGCAACAATGACTGCGTCTATCTCATTACTTTCGATGAGACTTGATAGATCATTCTTATTGTCTGCGTTTCCCTCATCACTTGCGAGGAGAATCCCTGAAATGTCTGCGGCAAGCTTTGTAGCTGACTCCAGAGTACGGGAGTATACTGCTTTCAATTCAAGATGCCCACACTTATTGATAGCAGGCTATGTTTTGGTCAGTTTCTCGAGGTTGGGTATGTTCAGGTGGCACCCACGAGGAGTTTCTCTCGAGCATGGATTCCTACGTTATCTTCATTAGATGAGGTGCTCTTGCGAGCAATAATCTTACGCACCACTTCCAATGAGGGCGACACGGATAGTCATTTTTGCTTGATGAAATCGAATGTATGGTGTTTCGAAATGTTATAGTAAGAGGTTCATATGTTGTCCTGATTCAGGAAAGTGCGGTCTTCTTTCCGCTCTGAGCCACGTCATCGCCGGGGTTATATACTTATATCAAGTCAACCCCTCTGCTAATTTGAACCTCAAGATATCTATATACTCTTCCTCCGAATGTCCCCCAAAGAATATTCAGTAGCTCAGAGCATGATTGAACTCGAAGCTTAACGAAAATTCTCCAAGGAAGTTCAAGTGTAACCAATAAATCCCTAAGCGTTCTCCATTTCTTTCAGTCTAGACTAAGCTACTGATTACCACATCACTCCTCCACCTCCCCATATTCGTCACCACCCCTACACCTGCCCACCCTGCAACCCCTCAACACCAGTATTCTGAATAGCATGAGCAGCAACCTCCATAGCAATTAGAAGACAAAACTTCTTATACTGGACATGACTCTCATCCCCCTCATCCAACTGCAGCAAATCCCATTCATCGCCAGTAAGCTGTGCTTCCGTAATTTGTCGTTGCATAAGAGCCAGCGTCTTGAGGAAGAGTTGCGAGGGCATCATACTATGATGTATAACATGGGGATGGGAACTAGGACGACCCGTATGAGCCTCCTCATTACCGAAGAATAAATCGTAGATGGGCGTGTAAGCAGCGGGCATCGTCGTATCATCTTGTCCGTCTTCAATCCAAATAAAGGTTTCCACATACGAATTTGTCGCCATCGAGTTCGCTTCGGCAAAGTGGCAGAGGTCGTGTTTGGAGGCTAGATCTACCATTCCATTGGTAGCTCGTTCCGACATGGTATCCATGAAGCAATCAAGATGACTCTCCATTGCGCAATAAAACCAACGGATAACCAGAGCGCCATTGAATTTTTCCCTTGAAGAATTACCCTCCTGGTCGTAGATATCGCCTATTCTAGCCCCCTGGTTGATAATCGCGTCAAACTTGCATAGCACATTTGTGATGGATTCTCTGGAAAGGAAAGTCTCCCTAGCATTTACTGTTCGAAAGTTGAGGCGTTCTCTAGTCTGCATGATATCGTCTCGGAGGGTGTATACTCGTTCATCAACCTCGCTTTGAAAGAGCTCTCTCCGACATTTGGGACACCTGTTGTCAAATCTGTAATCGGGTCCTCGCTTATTATTGACCAACCGATGGAAGCAATTGCAACCTATCCAGTGGGGACATGAGAGCTTGACAGGGTTCTCGGGCGTGCCGTTTAGCTCATCTGTCTCTCCGTAGTTTACCCAGCAAAGCATACATTTCCTGTCATCTTTGGGTATGGTTGATATCTCCACTTCTTTCAGGTTGCGGATGAATTCCGCTCGAGTTGGTAAGTTAGTGCCTGTGGTAGTGCCGTTGGGAGTTGTGCCCTGGTTAGACATGCTAGAGGCAGTTTTTGTTATGATAGCGATTGCCGATTTAAGCTTGATTGAGAGTGTGTTAATGGATATCGAATAAATTGATGATGGTTGAGAGTGTGATAATGAATATCGAATAAATTGATGATGATTCAAAGGTATGCCTACATTACAATTGGGTTATATAGCACTCGCCAGTGTTCGAACAATGCACAGGTTAAAAACTGTTCGAACGTTCATTTCGGAACTGCGTCATGTTAAAAGGAAAAAAAAACCTTCTTGAATATCGGAATTAGAGGAGTGGGACGCAAAGACGAAACACGAGTAAAAGATGAATGTTACGAGGACACCGATAACGACAATTGGGTCGTTAGCTTTATAATAACGTTGTTGGTAGATTGGTTCATGGCCAAGTCTTACCTCCACACAGCTTATACGACCATTCTCATCTTGAGTTTGTCCTTCGCCACAATATCTTCTTTCTGTTTCTCAAGTTCTTCAACGTCCCAAGTCACAGAGATATATCGTCCAGACAGCCACTCACGCTTCTCCTTTGTCAGCCAGGTAAGAAATCCGCCTGCCAATCCGGGATCATCGGTCAACACTAGGAGGCATCGAATCAGTACGCAAAATCTTCAAGGTTGAATAAGGGAGGGAACGAACCCTCCTCCCATTTATCTCCCTTCCTTGTGCTATGCTTTGCAGTTTGTGGTGTCACCACAGCTCCTGGATGGACTGCAAACGCTAGGATGCCTTCCTTCCCATGGTCATTGTGAATATGTTCAACCAGCCGATTCGTAGCCAGTTTGCTGACATTGTAGGCAATGGGGCAGTGGGTCGATTCGACCAAATGGCTTGCCAAGGAGGTGATGACAACCAAGTTCTGCGGACCATCAGTAGTGGCAGCCAGCTGAGGCAGGAAATGTTTGGCAACCCTTCTGGTTCCCAAAAGGTTGGTAGAGATGACGCGATCGAAATCTGGGTCGTCTATACCAATAGGCAACGTGCCGTCTTCTTTATACTTGGAAATGATCCCAGCATTGGCGATCACGGTATCCACGCGGTGGAAATGAGACTTGACCGCATCTGCCAATATCTCTACCTCAGAGTCGGAAGTAGTATCGCAAATCTGGGCTTGGACGTCCACGTCTGGATTCAACTCTTTAAGCTTCTTCGCCAGCTTATCCAGGTCTGTTTGTGTTCGAGATGAAATGCTTATTCCGCTGGATGAGCTTTAGCGATGAACGGTTCTGATACCTAAAAGATCCAAGTTGACTAGACTAACCTTGCACCGGCTTTGGCATAGGAAAGCGCAATTTCATAACCCAGTCCCTTTCCAGCACCAGTGATTACGACCACATAGTCTGAAGGCAACTGATTGTTGACCGGGTCAGTCGCGCCCTCCGCTTTTGCGTGTATGGTCCGAGTAAACGTACTAGGTTCATGCAAGGTCATGATTATTGTATAAGAAGGTATATTGAGCGTAGGATGGGCTAGAATTTAGGTATGACAATATGAGGTCTATCCGTATATCAAATGTCTGATGGCATTCCGTCCTGTTCGGCTTTATTAATCTCCGGTTATACTGAGCGGGGTCGCTCTACTTTGCCCTGGCCGAAGGTCACGAATCCTTCCCATTACAGATCCTGTCTGTGGCTCCTCAATTCAGAAGCTAGAAATGAAGTTTATCTTGATGATCGATGTGGTTGGTGATGATGGAGCTATGTTAGTATTTGGGAGGAGATGGCTCCGGTAATGCTAGTGCATTTGTCTCCGCACGGATTACCTCTTTGGGTATACCGGCCTATCCCCTGTTTCTTTCCTAATTTTGTATAACTTTCTCGATGTATACTTTTAGTCTTTAGTAAACCAGCACCGAATGGTGAATTCTCACCAGTGGACTGGAGAATTCAAAAGAACGACATAGGGGCTTCACCAAGAAAGGAAGACTCCGAGCTGTATGGGTCAAACATCCCAGCTCCAATTGCAGTGTCAAGAAGTTACGATGTGGCCACTGTACTTCGCTTCAGAGGATGGCAGATAAAATGAAAACCGGGTGGTCCTTGTGAACACACGTTTTTACAGAACGAGAATTTACAATTATCAATACTATCTTGATGATGCCATCATTTTTACTCATATCTGTCCTCAAGTCTTCCTTTCCTGTAAAACCTTCCAAGCCGAGAATTTCTTCCCGGTATACTTGTCGTGACCATCAAGGAGAGAGTCTTATATAATCCAAGCACCAATGCCGATTCAAGAAATCCAGAAAACGTCCAGAATCGTGTTAAAATTATGAGAAAAGAAAATGCCATCCCAATGTTTCGCCTTTCAAAGATGCCATGGCGTTGACAGCAATAAGGGGAGTGGGAATGGTTGAGTTTCGTTGAGACAAGACCCGCGCGATTAAGCGGTCTCCAAAACTCGTTGAGCAGCCAGTGTTGCTTCTGCAACGCCAATGATGTCGACGATTGTTACACTATTCGCGGCGCTCGAATCTTCGATAGCAAGAAGTTGCTGTGGAGCTGGAGCCGACGTTTCTGGGGCATCACTTTCAGGAGCTAGTGCTGGCGGAGGAACAGATGTCAGGATCCCTGGAGGCTCCAACTGCTCGGTCGAACGCGAAATGAACAATGTCTCTGCCACTAGTTGAGTGGAGACCGTGGAGACGACGGAATCAGCTCGAAACGTGCTTTCGTGATCATCAGAGCAGTCTTGCTGGGGAGGAAAGAAGGGAAGAAAGAATTCTTTCCACGTCCTGTCGTATGCCTTCTTGTGCCTTGTCTGTGTTTCCAAAGTGGTTTCCATGCTTGCGACAAGCTCCGAATTGATCTTCAGAAACTGCTGGTCATGATCATGGATTTCCAAGCGAGACTGCTCGCGTCGACGAATCTGACCGGCAAATCTCTCCATCTTCAAGCGGTTGTCTTCGTATATGGACTCAAAGGTGGCAGACTCTTTCAACTTGAAGCTGATTGACTTTTGGGCGACACGTGGTGAGCTATTTGTCTCTTCTTTCTCTTTCTTTTCAGCCGCTACCTTCTCGGCTTTGTTCCTTGCGACGATTCTGTCTAACGCTTCACACCATTTCCGTGTACGTATCTTCGCCGCCTCACTCTGAGTTGCTACAGTGATGAGGTTTTCTTGATACATGATACCGAGGTCTTGATCCGTAGGCACAGTTATGCCTCTGTAAAACGCTCTTTCACGAGTCAGCTCGAGTGCTATCGCCCTTCGCTCGTGTCTTGATGCTTCATCCATGCCGTATATATTCTCCTTGAAGATTCGTCCTTTCGGAATGTAGCGACGCACCCTCCAGAGGCGTGCTGCGTAATTGCCATCTGCAAGATACCGCTGAAGTCGTAGCATGTCGTCGTGACCATTGTCGTGGATCAATTCAGTGTCGGGAATAGTTTCAATGTTCAAGGCAAGGCAAGACTCTCGGACCAGGTTCACATACTGTCCAACATCTTGAAGGTTGTCAGGTACTTTGTGCAGGCTACGATATTTGACTTCTTGAACGTCCTCGGCTAGTTTGGTTGTTAGCTCATGCTCATGTGGACGCGATGTCGGAGCATACATACCAGTGTAGTTGTTGCGAACCCAGTCTCGGAAGTTTTCGTTCTTTGCCGGCCTTTCCCTCAAAGACAGGAACTGAACGAACATGAAGAATGGTGGTCTGGCTTTCTCATCCTCCTTAATCTCTTCCTTGGTGAGATCAATCTTGTATTCAGAGCCTAGGCGTTCGGCAAGCTCGAAGTCCTCCTTAGAGACGTGTCTCTTGGAAAGAGCCGCTAAACCATCGGCAATCTTTATCTCCTCGTCTAGGATCGGCCTCTCTGTAGCCTTAGTAAAAAGCTGTCGGCGTAGAGCGACAAGAGCCTCCCACAAACCACTACGCTCTCTGATGTGTGGTCGACCTATATTGCCCATGACTTCGGGCAGCAATTCCAGCAGGCCATTCCGGATTAAAGTGTCAAGCTCAACATGCTGAACCGCACGTTTTGGGTCTCGAAGTTGGCCCCAAGACAATGCTTCGTGGTTAAACTTTTTCGTGTGAAGCTTATTTTTACACATCGCCTGCCAATCCTTGCCCAGGACATCAACTACTCCATGCCAATCATTCGCTGGGTACATTGGTACGGGTTCTCCTTCCGGAGTCTGGAGACTGGAAGTTTTGCCCCCCGCGATCATAGGAGGTCGTTGTCCCTTGTCCCTTCGGTTCAAAGCATGTACGATGGCGAATAGTAAAGAGCTAGTCCATGACAGATACTCATCTTGAACGCGATCATCCCATAGGAGATGATGGGCGCACATATCTCGCAGGGTTGCCAGTGGTGTCTGGTGCCAAGTGAGGAAAGGTATTTGATGTCGCGCTGAGTTTGTGAGATAAGCCCAAGAACAGCTAAAGCCATTGGTGGGTTTGATGCCTTGGTAGGTATATGCGCGAAGCTGATATGGTGAGACATCATGGGCAGTGTCTGTCATAATTAGTATCCCCTCCGGAAAAGGCTTGCTTCCCTCACCTTCGAGATATTGCAAATTTCCGGCCACTCGAGTGCCATCGTCTTCATCCAAATGAGCATACTCGGTGGTGGCAGAGTTATTCTTGATCAGCCTAAATCGCGTTTCAATGGAAATACCAAGCTCTTCCACTTCTTCGCTACCGTCATCATCGTCCTCTTCTTCTCCCTCGTTGTCAGAATCGTCGTAAATCTCATCACCATCATTGTGAACCGTCAAGGAGAGTGGAGCTACTTCCTCGCCCAAGGGCTCAAGGGCTTGTGAAGTGGCCTGACGACCATACTGAGTTTTGCCTTCTCGCTTCCGTTTCGAGCCAGCCAGTACTTTTGTTTGGTCTGCATCTTTCTGGTGTGATTTGGGCTTCGGGTTCTTTGGGTTTGGAGTAGTCATTGTCCGAGTGGCATTACCAGAGCGGGCCGAAGTGAAAGGGAGTTGTGGTCCCAGAGACGAAGGAGTCTCCATGAGGTGGAAGGTGTAATAGAAGAGGTGCCAGAGCTACTGGAGGCTCAGCTTATATAGTCATCTGAGGGTAGTCTAGATCCACCCCAGATCTGAGGCATTGTATGACCCGGTTCTATCATCACATAAAGTACTACCGATAAGAGAGCAGTTGAAGTGTTGGAGCCAGGCTTGAGATGAGTATGATACGACGATGAGGTGAGGTGACCCTGCCCATACTGTAAGCTAGGAAAACATAGTACAAAGATAGTATCGAGTCGTTAGTTCATTGCCCTCCCTGGTCCCCTGAGGCTAGAGGCTCATTTGGCAAAATTCTGGCGAATTTACTGGAAGTGCTTTGCTAGAGTATTGTCGGGAGTCGTTGTGAACTAATATCTTCTCGGGATTCGAGAGCGAATATCTCGCTGAAAGGGATGGGACCCATCGTCTGCTATGCCTGGATTGACCTGATTGAAGACCCACCTCTAATCGCGTGTTCGACGTCCGAAAGACTGATCTGCTTCGACAGGAAGCATGCTGAATTCTTTTCGCGTACTAAGGACTCAATCTCTCCACTCTCCATCCACCTTCTGCGCTCTCATCCTTCGTGAACTTGAAACGATCATGCAATCGACTTGGACGGCCCTGCCAGAACTCAATGACCTCTGGTATGACCCTCAATCCGCCCCAGAAATCCGGCACTGGGATTTTGTCCTGTCCATCAAACCTCTTCTCCACCTCTTTTACCCAACCCTCCAATTGTTCTCGATCCCTGAGCACTTCACTCTGCCTACTAGCCCAAGCACCCAACCTGCTTCCTCGAATTCGTGTATCGTAGTAGACCTGACTCTCCTCGCTTGTCATCCTCTCCACCTTTCCTTCCACCCTGACTTGTCTTTCCAGCTCCCTCCACCAAAACGTCAATGCCGCGTATGGATTCGATGCCACGTCCGATGCCTTCCGACTTGTGCCCCAATTCGAGTATATCACGAAGCCCTTGCTGTCCAGTTCCTTGAGGTAGACTACTCGTGAGCTGACACGTCCGCTGGGTAGCTCTGCCGTAGAAAAGTTGACGGTTTCTGGCTGATACACGCCATTGTCCTGTGCGAACTTGAACCACTCATGGAATTGGGTAAGCGGGTTCGCGGAGAGCTGGGAACGGTCGAGGGCCCCTTTCGTGTATTGCTCAGCTTGAGGAGTCTTTGAATTGCCAGCCGGTGCGAAGATGAGCTTTTCTGGAGCTGTTGTACCGGCCATGGTGCGAGAATGACAATGGTAAAAGCGGGCGGAGGCTTTTCCTGTCGAGAAGAGGAATTTGGAGGCTCTATGTGTAAGCTGTCTTTGCATATGGGCTGTGGGATATCAAAGGACCAGTTTTGGAGATTCAATTAGCAGGCAAAGATGGTTGGCAGTTGTTATCAAATAAGTGACTCGATGATGCTCATACCCGAGAGTAGCTAGCTCGCCCTCCTACCTCCGTACAACCAGGGGCTGACGGCTACCATCTGACAAACACCACGACATCAACCTTGCCCACTTCCACCTCGTGTCAACACTTTGTTCTTGGACGTATCCGTTTCTTTTAACAATAGCCGGGATATTCGAGCCTTCTCTGTGACCGTTTCCGTTGGCGAAGCAACTCTACAATCGGCCGGGCGTTGTCTCCTCGAACTTGATATTACCCACTACAGCCAACGCGAGCGGTTGGTACGGCATGATACATCAATCAGTCGATATCTGGTCAGTCAAAAACTTGCTACGACTTTAACCACCAGCATTGAAGCATATGCTCTCACTCCTACCGGTGCACCGAATTGTGACGCGAATACAGCTTTAGCGACGGTGCATATTATGAGGAAAATGATATGTTTCCTGATCACTACCATAAGTATGTATCTTGGCTAATCCTGAGCAGCTTGGAGATATGTCTAACAAGGTCAACATTAGGTAACATTCACCAGTGCTGCATCGCTACTCTTCGATAACATCATCTCCAAGGGCAACGGAAGCGTCAGCAATTAGGCTGCCTCGTTCGTGCCAAGATTCATGTATCCTAAAGACTCAGTAAGTGCAAAAACGTTTCTCATTTCACGACTTTGTTGTAGTTTTCGAGCTCTGGATGTCAGGGTGGTTCATGGCGAGTCTCTGGTCAAGGACGGGGATTGTCTTTGGCTAGGAAACAGTCAGGTGGCTATAAGGGAAGACACGTATGATGATTTCCTTTTTGGTGACGGACTTCTCTCTAGCTCACCCTGCCTTTTCCAACTTCAGTCTGGATTCGATCAAGGTATCCATGCATTTTTCAATTTCGCATCCACAGAAGGCTGGTTTCAATCGTGGAAGAGGCCTACCACAGCAGACTCATGACTACACAGTAAATCGATATGACGTGATACTATGTCTATCAGATCTGATCAGTCGGGTCATTTTGAGCCTCAGGATAAATCTCATGTGCGTAAGACTTTCCACGACTCCCGTCCACATGGGGAACCCTATTTCCCAAGTTCACAAAGCTCTCCTGCCAGCATGAATATTTTCCGGACTCTTGGGCATTATTATCGACCAAACAGCGGAATCACTCAGGCTCCAGAGTCCAGACGCCAACGACTTCGCTGTGCTTCCCCGACTTTGCGATGATGGCCGGTGCCCAGAATCCCTGCCTGGTGAGTTTCGCATTGGCAGCCTCGTCAAAGGTGGTCACGTTAAGTACCTCGTAGACCTGCCTTAAAGGGAGCATACCATTCGTCGATTCGGCTCTTCACCCTCAAAACTGCAAATTACTGGTGCATGCCACGAATACCATCTCGCCATGCCGTCGATCTTCCGCCCGATCCGTCACCATTTGCACTGAGAAATTTCCCACAGTTATTTTGTCTTATTGCGACGGACTACTTGCAATATGGTCTTACTACGGTATATTCCATTATTTGTCATTGTATTAACCTTAGCGTGCCTTTTCCGGTACTTTGAAAGTGCCGATGTTCAAGTTTGAAATAACAGCTGGCCCTACTATAACATTTCAATATCTGCGCCCCAACAAAGGTCGAATATGAGTTGGCTTCTTTCGTTGATCTTTCGCGGCGTCACCCATTGATCACCAGTTTGGGCCCTTGCGGTCTCCTACGTGCGGTTCTCCTTCCAAGCTGTTGTAGACAGCAACTCTACCGCCACCATGGTTTCCTCCCGAGCGGCCTTAGCGGTACTATCGATAGCCCGAACACTCGTTCAAGCCGATCTACACCACGTTTTCGTCCCCTCCTTCTCGTCGCCCCACTTATACTCCCTCGAGTTCGACGACGCGAACAACAAACTCGCCCAAGCTAGGGACATTGTGGGTAACGATGGGCACCCATGGATTTCATTCAGCTACGATAAAGCCTCCCTGTACGCAGGAGAGAGAAACGGGTTTGCTTCATACACAGTGGACAACTCGACATCGTTGTCGTACAAGAAGAGCCTTCCACTTCCTGGACCGTGTAGTCAAAAGATTGCAGGGTTTGGCAGTACATATATAACTTCGCTGCAACGGGCGCCCTTTACGGTCTATGGTGCACCCTTTGGAGCATGCCTAAGCGCAATGAGCGTTGAGCCAGATGGCACCTTGATGGACATTGTTCAGAACATCACGCTGGACTCTACAAGCGGCCTTCATGGATTGGCAGTGGGAGCGGACGCGGAATTCGTCTTTAGTGCAGACCTTTCAGCGAACGGCATTTGGGTACACAAGGTGAACCAAGAAACTGGTGGGCTCACAAAGGTATCATTCACCCCAGCTTCATCAGCCAACGCCGGTCCTCGGCATTTGATCGTCCACCCAACCGGTCGCTTCTTGTACGTCGTCATGGAGGCCAAGAATGAGGTCAGGGTCTATGCAATCAACTACGGTCAGAGAAGTAGTCAAGTCAAAATAACAGACACGGGACTTTCCTACTCCTTGATTCCGCAAGGCGCAGACCCTGCCGATTACATGGCCAATGAAGTCATTCTCTCTGCGGATGGCAACATTCTTTTTGCAAGCACTCGGTATCGTGCTCTTCGCGCTCAAAACCAGGCTGTACAGGCTTCAGTCAAAGCACCTCTCATCAAGGAGGATGTTCGCCATCACAAAACCAGGAGAAGTAAGGCAATGCAGAAGCGCGCATCGAGCGCTGGTTATATCACTGCTATCCTCCTCGTTCCCCAGGGCGAAGGAATGAGTCCTGTCTTTCCGCAAGGCGCTGGGTTCCCACTTCGCCAACTGTTTCAATCAAAAACAACGACCAGTGGTGGGATGAGCAATGCTGTGTCTCCTGCACCATGGGAAAGAAATTACTTCACCATCTCCGATACTGAAGTTGGCCAAGTCGAGGTACGTGAAAACCGTTCCATGCCATTTCATGAGGTGGGTGCTAATCAAACTATCTAGGTGTGGAAGATTGAGGGCATAAATGAAGAACAATCTTTCTACACGGGACCTGTAGGCCAAAATGCAGCAACTCCCGCAAAAGGCGGCTGGGAGAATGGCATGTGGGTTGAGAACGCCAATGTCATTGGACAACCGGCTCCCGCTCCAGTAATCGCGCCAAAACCTGTACCTACCCCTAAACCTGTAACTCCTCCTAAACCAAAATCACCACCCACTAATCCCTGGGCACCAAAATCTGGTGGTACGCCACCATGGCAGCAAGTGAGTGGAGAAAAATCCGCACCTTTGCGGAAAAATATGCTAACACGCTTTAGACTGGGAGCGGGAATCCTTGGGGCGCAAACTCACCACCATGGTCAACACCCCAGCAAGGCGGACAATCGGACAGCTGGGGTGGATGGAACGGTTACAGGCCAAACTCCGGCTCTAAAGGTGGAAAAGGTGGCCAAGACGACGACGAAGATGAAGAGAGGAAGAAAAAGAATAGACCTGTTGAGTCTACGAATCCACCGAAAGATCAGACAGCTGGAGATGAAGACGAAGACGAGGACGAGAGGCGACGGAAGGCGAAGGGTAAACCGAGTGTTAGTTGGCCTCTTAGGAGGCAAGCTTCTGTTATACCTCCTGTTGCCGCTCCGGCTGTTGTTCCGGTTGTGACTGCGAAGGTTGTTGCAACTTGGAAGGCGCCCAAAGGAGATCCCAAGGGGGAATCCAAGGGAGATTCGGGGAACGACAGAAGTTCGTTGGGGAACGGGGGGTCGCTGTGGAAGAGACAAGGTAATGTTGGTACTCCAGCTGTCGGGGGTTGTTGTGGTAATGTATTGTGGTGGGATTAGAGAGACCTGGCTCATAAATGAAGAGCGAAGAGGTGTACTTAAAAATCGATCCAGCGATACTTCAGGCTTGACATTGTAGATTTCCTTCTCACTGCATATAGTATCAGGCCTTCTTTTCTAACTAGGGAAGTCTCTGGATGGAGATTATTCTCATTTTTCACTTTAACCCTTTTTTCCCTCTTCTCCCCGTGTACGATGCGGATCCTTATAGTCAGACAGGACTCGGACTCTTGTACGTGTGATTGTGATTTTGGTGTGGCTTGACTAAGGTAATTGGGTAGAGTTTGTGGGGACCGTTGTATGGGGTTTCGTGTCCAGCGTTATTTCTGATAACGGGACGCCGTAGAGACGAGAGTCTGTTAAGTGTTTATGAATTTGTCACGGCTTCTATATAGGTCTGTATTTCATGTCTATAATGAGTTACAACAATTTAACCTGTAAGGAGCAGCCACTAGTTCTTTTTAACATTGCTGGAATCGGGCATTCTCCTATTATGTAAATAGACTCTCATAAAGGGGCAAGTGATTTTTCGTAGCTGTTTATACTACTCACACGCATACTCTTCTTTCGCATGGAGAGACTGAATAAAACTAGTCAAAGCCGGGCGAATATACTCTTATTATGCTCCACCAAACCTTCCTGGTCAAACTCAGACAACACACGGGATTCATCTATACTGTGCTCCATCTGGTCACTAAGCTCACCCTAGCTGTTCGGAGTTGTCTTGCAAGCCCTGAAGGACGCCATCATCCCCAGGCCATGCTGGACGCTTAGAGGCTATTTTTGAGTTCGTTGAAGAGAGCCACCAGATATACATCTCGATGTTCTTAGCCTTTAAATTAGTGCGTGCCTACTAATACGGCGGATCAGCCTGAGATATTACTTGGAAGTAAGAGTCTACGATAAGCTTCCGGAAGCGTACGATAATTGTTTGGAGTACGAAGTGAAAGGCAATGTCAATATTATACCGGATTGGTATATAGAAAAGGAGCCACCTTGGGAGAGATTTATTCGGGGTCGCTAATTACCTAATAGCTATCGGTACTAGCAGCTTTCTGGCTATCGTATCTTCTTATTGGGATTGAGAGATAGTCGACATCCGAGACAAAAGCGAATGGCTGCCATGACTCCCATGCAACACCTGTTCCATAAGCATTTGAGGGCAAGTCCATCGAGCGATCTAAAGTTCCGTCTACTGCGAATTGATATCCATTATCGAGGCGACCAAAGTTGTTGATGTCGAGGGGAAAATAAGAGGGCGTTTTCATCGTCGTGTCGATGATCGTAGCAACTAGCAATGGTGATTGTAGGCTGGTGAAGCAACATGAATGGATTGAAATGGAAGTCCTATTTAGAATAGTAGATGCCTATCGGCCCTTCTGATTCTTTCACGTGCTACCGCGACAGACATCCGACTCGAAGAGGAATAAACCGAAACGCCACGAATTTGAAGTCGACGCGTGTCATGACCTTGATCTTCGTTCCCCTCAGCCGCAAACCCTGTTCCTATCAGCGCTGTACTGTCTGATTTTGCTTTCTTTTTTCTCCATTTCCTCATTTGCCCGTCCATACGTGTTTATCTCTACTCTATATAATGGCTGCCCCAATAATGCCGTCCAAGGCAGACATTATACGGGTCAATTCTATTCACACTGAAAGCTCGCCATCCACGTATAACCCAACTTTTGTCTGGAGTTTGAATTGATGGTGGGGAATGGTCTACTCCTATGCGGGGTCCAAAGAGAATCACGCGCAGAGTTTACATGTATATAGGAAGAGCAGAATATAGATGCGATGTAAGGAATGTGATTCGACAAAATTGCCAATAGTTGTAACTCCCTCGTGATCAAAGTACGAGCATGTCGCTTCTTTTCACCGTTCTTGTAAGTTCAATGGTATGTAGCTCTGTGGCTCGGCAAGGTGGCATTGAACGTTCTTTGTCGCGGAATGTGTACAGCCGTGGTCGTTTGACGAGAGCGCGTGCTAAGGTTTGAGGTAGCACTGCTGCTTTGAGACGACCTTTTGTCTCACTGAATTGACAACTTGTATGACGAGCTTCTGTGAGGAATATTGCGGATACATACCGGTTCTTCACCTACCTTACCAAGGAGATTAATCCGAGAAGCTGCAATCGCATAGTCACACTCTCGAATCCAACGGACTGGAGAACCCTCGATATTTCGTGGAGGCTTGGTTAGTAGTAGCACTTGTACAGTATCTATGAAAGGTTGCAGCTACATTTCACGGCATTGTAACAGATTGAACTCGGCCGTAGCTCGTCCAGATGCCAAGCTTGATGTTCCAGTGGTGAGCAAAAGATGAGGCTCTCGGCACAAAGCAGATTTGCGTGCTTAAAGTGGTGGAACATGCCGAGCTTTGTACGTTCATCGTGTCCGTGGATGGTGCGGAAAGCACTGGATAAGTTTACTCGCGATCGCGTGTTTATCGTCTCAAGCCGCGCTTTGTTTAAAGATAGATGTATGTAGTTGTCTTCGCTCACTCTGACTCCGAATCCAGTGCATGCAAGGAAGGCGGGTAGAATGTGAAAGGAACAAACCGAGGTCGTGTTTGAGACGGAAGGACGGAAAACTCGCCAAGTAATTGTGGAGTCCCAGTCTGCTTTGACGATGAGGAACGAAACCTACCTACAATCGTCTGAATTATTGGCCTGGACCAGCTACCGGAAAACCAGAATCGGTAGACTTTGTTTCAATTGAGTTGCAACCTTGGCTGATATGAAACAGTTCCCGAAATGACGAAAATTATTCAAGCAGCGCATCTTATTATTTGTTGGAAGTATAAGTCTTGGCAATGTTATGGACGGCTTTAAGATAGTGGTTGTATAGTATGATGCTGGGATCAATATCAACTCGCGAAGTTTGTCTCGTGTACCAATTATCGATTGGGTGGCTGTTCATGCGCCACCGCCTTGCCGACCGAGCGCATGTTGATTTATCTACGGGGATGTTTTGGAAGGTCCGAGGCGTTAAACGTCGGTATACTTGTGATGCATGATCTGAAATTGAATTCAGATTCCTGAGGACATCTGACCGCAAAGGAGACGTCAGAATATGAATTATTATTCTACGATTAATGAATTATATAGACTGTGGCGCATTTGTGGTACCTGGTACCCATGAGAAGATCAGGGACATCGAATAATGACCAGAGACAGAGGACGGCTCGCTAAGATCTGTTCTGCGCCATGCAGCGCGGAGAATGAACGCATCTGTTGTTTCTTCTGATTGTGGAGGGAGTCGGTGGCGTTCGCCGAGAGAATGTTCTTCTCACTCCTGCAGAAAGTCTCAACCTCCAAGCCCCGATGGCGATGCTGTTCACAACAAGCAATTCAACCTTCATGTGGTTGTCAGCTTGCTCTGTGCTCGCGGTCGTGCTCAACGTCAGTAATGTATGGCAATCTCAGAAAATGGTCAAAGCCCTCCGTACCTGGATGAATTACAGGGCGCATTCTTTCCATCAGATGGAGCTTATCGGGCACAGCTTTTGCCGAGCAGTAGTATCGATATGAAGCAATTCCCCCTGTGGAAGTGCACGCCATATCAGCAAAAGGTGCAGTGGTGAATGGATGCAGCAGCTGATCAGGTTTGGAGAGCGGGATGGGCATGATGGGGTGGAAGAAGGAATACACAGCGTCGTGGAGCGGGAGCACGTAGTCAAGACCATTTTTGGAGACACCCATGCCTTGTCTAGCCACCGTCTTGTCCAGAGCTGGCTCTAGGAGGTACGGTACACATCGTTGACGGACCCCATCCCCATCTCAACTCGGGTACTCTACGAGTGACGGCAGCTAGCTCAGCCTGTCCGGAGGCAAGGGAGAATTTGCTGTGGCCCTGCTCGATAGTTACTACCAAGATACTATAGTGACCCATATACGCTGCGTCGTCCGTACTCTTGTCGTGGTAGTAGTGAAGGTGAGTTCAGTCAGTCGTCCGTCCAGCCGAGCTCAAGGCTTCCAGGATCCATGTTTTAGTTCTATTCGTCCCCTCCGCAAACCCCTCCACTCGACCATGGACGGGCGACTAGGTAAATCACTCGATCGTTCCTGCAGTGGCGCACGCATACAAAGGATGGATCTGGTAAGGCAATTTACTCGACCCCTTGCTCCCACCAATGCCATGTACAGGCCGACGCCAGAGTACCACAGTAATTTACTCCAATTGGTCCCCTCCGCCTCTCCTCCTCACGGCTCCATCTCCTCCAGCTACGAACTTCATGATTTGTTATTAGTTGTTACGGACCACGCGGGCTCATGGATGTCCATCTACCCGCAACGACCTGCCTCGAGACAACTTTGTTCCAGGCGCCCACCCCGAAGGCTGAGACAAGCCAACGGCAAATCTCGCAATAACAGTCGCAGTTCTGCATCTCCACACTCGTACTCGTGCCTTCGAAGCCTGTCGCTGGTTTGAGCCAGCCTGCTCCGTCCACAGGGTGCTATACCCGTCGCTTTAATGTCGCAGGATGGGCATGGGACGACCTTGGGGCCTGCTACTGGCTCCGGGACTGTGGACCACGGCATGAGCAACCACAAAGCTGTTACACCCACCTCCCAGTCGGCTCTGAGGCCAAGCCAGTCCAATTCCACCCTCTACGACACCATTCGCGCCCTCAGAGACGTCAACCATTCGTCCTCGTCGCAATCGAGCAACAACCACATCGTCCACCAACAACCCATATCGGATTTGGGTTACCGCCGCAAGCGCCCTACTCCCTTGAAGAAGACCGCATCCAACTCCAAGCTGTACGGCAACAGCCCGGACGGGACGAGTTTCTACTCTCCGCTTTCCCCTACTTATTCTCCTCACGACGGACAGCGTTCTCCGAGAGAGCGTCTGGACGCATTGCTCAGATCGGAGAGTCCTCAGGATAGGCCTTTCACATCGCCAGTTCCTGGCCTCTACCCTAGGCAACTCGCCGAAGCGCCCACTGATGTATCGTCACGAAACATTTCAGCCCCAGCTCTCCAGACCCTGCCTTCTTTGGGGTCCTCTTCCCCAACCTCTCCTTCGAAAATGCTGCCAAGTCGAGTAGACCCGCGACCAGTAATGCCTCCTCGCAACGCCTCGTTGGACTCGACACTGTCATCTATATCTTCCAGTCCTTCTCAATCAACACGTTCGACGCCTGCGCATGGCTATAAATCCTCACAGGACTTGGCCATCACGCCTCTCGCCGACATTGCCGGTCTCATAGCAGCTGCTGGATCAGCCGAAGCCGCACTACACAAACTATGGAAAGAGAAGCAGAGCGCAGACTCGCACAATGCTCAATTATGGAGGTTAATGGAGAAACAGCGAACCATGATTATTGGTCTCAATCGCGATCTCGAAAAGGCAATGAAAGACAAGGACAGGTACAGGAAAAAGCTCAAGGATCTTGCTTTACAGAAGCCATCTGCATCGTCTCTGCGGAACGATTCTGCTCTGGACAGAGAGGACAGCCAGTCACCAGCGCCGTTTGAGGAACCGGACGAGCGCCGACTACTCGCAAAAGCGGTGCCATCCCGGAAAGCAGTGGCATTTCTTGCTTCCTCTTCGTCTCACGGTCTACGAGAACAGTTGGGACGCGATTTGGTAGCCGCTCCGAATAACAGCTCGAGCGATGCTGTCTCGCTAACTTCATCAAATGGCGGAACTACCAGCCTTGAGGTCTCGCCGGTCACGACAACAAGTGGACACGCTGATGGCTCTCAAGAACGACCTTTATCGCCTCCCGAGGAAGATGCTGGGTCAGCCTTTCCATCGCCGAGCCACGCTCAATCGGTGCCGTCACCTCAAACGCCCCCTAAACCACTCAACCAACGCCAGATGCTTCGTGCGCTATCACCTCCAGAATCGCCGCCATCACCGCGGAACGTTACGCCGACGCATGCGCCATCAGTATCAATTTCGCAAGCAACACCAGTTTCAAACTCGGGAAGCTTCAGTCCAAGGAATAAACCTGCCATGGTACGAAAAACAGCGCCTGCTCCATTAAACCTCTCTCAACCAGCTATTCATCCCTCAGTTGCTCCAACGCCCAAGTCACATTCCGATGCACCGGTCCAGACCGTTGTTCGAGACGATATCAACGACTTTGAACGCGGGCGGCGGAAGACTCGAGAGGACGATGATCGAGTCCGAGAGGCTGTGGCCATTGCGCAAGAAGAGGCTCGGAGCATGTCGAAGAAATCAAAGAAGAGCAAAAGCAAGAGCAAGCCTCCAACTGAATCATGGCAGATCCAGGAGCAAAGATCTCCTACAGCAAGACATCTCACACCATTGGGACTACATCCGTCTCCAAGGCCTATCCAAACGAACACACCGCGTGGGCAACTGCTTTGTCCTGCCGCTGAAGGCTCCACCTCCTCGACAACAGCTCAGAGCAGTCTCATGTCTCCACCTCTTCTCAGCCCAGGTTTGCCGTTGAGTCCTCGACCCGTGGACCGCCCCGTGAATGCTCCGTCGCCGCGGCAGCAACAATCATCATTTCCAACCGCTTCATCTAATCACAGCTCACCCCTTCTGAATGAAACACCAATCCCTCCGTCTCCCCGTGCACACGCTGGACCAAATCAAGCATCTTATGTACAAGGACAAACAAGTTCCTTCCACGGCGAGTCAACTTCTGCTGTTGCAGCTCCTCCATTATTCTTTCGACCTATGTCAGCGCAAACAAGTTCAAGCACAGCCAGTGATCCATCGAAATTGGACCCTGACCGTCTCACTCCTGGTTCCGATCGGCCAAGCACAAGCTCAACCCCGTCTCCAGATGAAGGTGTTTATCGAGGCTTGATATCCGAACAGTATCCGAACCTTCTGTTGCCGCCGAATGCACTCCCCAGTATCGATATCAAAGTGTTCTCGTCTCGACTCCGGCCATCCCGACACAGCATGATGCTCGCCAACCCTAATGAGGAAGACCCGGTTTTCCTTTTGGGCATTTACTCACGGTCTGGCGGAAAGCAGCTGTGGCGTGTTGAGAAGACGATCATGGCGCTACCAGCTCTTCACCAGCAGGTGAGGTCATTCTGCGCCTTTGATGGTAGACTGCCGGAAAAGGGTCTCTTTTCAGGACACGCTCCAGCAAAGATCGACGCACGTCGTGCCGCGTTAAACGCGTATTTTGACGCGCTTCTTGACACTCAGCTCAATGAACAAGCCGCGTTCGTGGTTTGCGAATTCTTCTCCACAAATGCAATTGGCGCAGACAGCGATCTGCTTCAAGTGAGGACAGAGCCACCTGCTGGTGTTGCACCAAGCATTGTCGAACGTGGGCCGCAACGCAGAGCAGGCTATCTGACGAAGCGAGGAAAGAACTTTGGTGGATGGAAGGCACGCTTCTTCGTGCTCGACGGTCCCGAACTCAAATACTTTGACAGTCCTGGTGGACCTCGTATCGGTGTGATAAAATTGAACAAGGCTCAGATCGGGAAGCAGGCACATCAACAATCCAATCAATCACCTATGGGTCGTGACGATGAGGCAGAAAATCAGTACAGACACGCGTTCCTTGTACTTGAGCCGAAACGAAAGGATTCGTCAAGCTTGGTTCGCCATGTGCTGTGCGCCGAAAGCGACGAGGAACGCGACGCTTGGGTCAAGGCCCTGATGGCCTATGTTGATTTTGCAGATGACGCCCAGCAGTACCAGCAGAAGCCAGATACTCCCGTTCAGGTCCCGCGTGCTGCGGACACTCACCATGCATCCAATGCTCTTGCGCACGTGCGAGATGCTCATGAAGTCTCCTCCAGACAGCAGTCTGCTGCGAGGCCTCCCCCTTCTCGAGGTGCACAGACGCCCGAGCCAGACCCATCACTCATTGTGCCAGGAATGAGCTATGAACAAACCGTGGCAGGTGAAACACCCGTTCGCGGCCCGACGGTCTCTTCATATCGTGGCGGAATGCAGCCGATGCTTTCGCCTAGTCTGAACGGGGGGTTCGGAACTCCGCTGCAAAAGCAATCGTTCAATATCTCTGCGCCTTCGAATGGATCTGTCATTCAGGACGTGGGGATGTGGGGCAACAAAACACCAGCTAAGGATAAGAAGCGAAGCATCTTTGGCTTTCGCGCTCGGGCAACGTCAGACACTGCTCAGTCTTCCATGGTTCCGCCTGAGCGCACAGCTCCACAAGGTCGTCCTATCTTTGGCATGCCGCTTGCGGAAGCTGTGGAATGCTCTCAACCAGTAGGGGTTGACGTCTATCTGCCGGCAGTTGTCTATCGATGCATTGAGTATCTCGAAGCTCAATCAGCCATCAACGAGGAAGGCATATTCCGTCTGAGTGGATCCCAAAACCTCATCAAGTCACTACGTGAGCGATTCAACAACGAAGGCGATGTTAGGTTGCTCGACGCTGAGTACTACGATGTTCATGCTGTAGCGTCATTGTTGAAGCTTTATTTAAGGGAACTACCTTCTTCTGTTCTCACTCGAGAGCATCACATTGATTTCCTCAAGGTGCTAGATGTTGAAGATAAGTCCAAGCGCGTAGCAGCATTCAATGTTTTAGTGCATCAGTTGCCAGTTGCCAACTTGGAGCTACTATCGAACCTGTGCTCATATCTAGCGGACATAGCAAACAGTGCGGATGTGAACAAGATGAACGTTCGAAATGGTAGGCAAGAACGCCTTGCTTTTGATTGATATGTATACTGACAAAACCCCAGTTGCCATCGTTTTCGCCCCGACGCTGAATATCCCGGCTCCCCTGATCCAGCTTTTCCTCACAGACTTTCCGGCCATCTTTGGAGAGCCGATCGAGGAGCATCAGTCTCATATCAGGGAGATAGCAGTCTCCGTTCCTCCCCAATCTCCGGATAACGTTCGAAGCCCCCGCCATCAGTATCACAGCGATCTTCCGACCCCAGCCTACAATCAGACTGGCTTCGGACAGCAGGCGGCGACGGGTTTTCAGCCTCTTGGTGCTTCCACAAACCCGAATCGCAACACATTTACACCAATGCGCCAATCCGATGACGGCGACATGGCTCCTCCAGCTTTCAACCTCCAGCAGGGAGGCCCAGACCCGTACAACAGCATCAATGCGCCGAGTCAGCCGATTTCAAAGAAAGGGCGCCGCGAAAGCAGTATGATGGGCGCCAGCCTGGGTCTTATGAATCACCACCAGACGAGCAGGCACAACCTCAGGGATGGCAGTAACAACCGCATCCCTGAACAGCACGAAGACCAAGAGCGCGACCGGGGCTCGCGTGAGCGCCAATATCAGCGAGTTCCGGTCACGCATTTTTGAACGTTTTTGGTTGTGATCTAGTGGAGGATACGCATACGCACATGTCTAATTTTCTTTTTTCGTTCTCATCCCAACATTGACCGGTTACGACCCAAGGTGCTGGGTCTCTGTTCCGGCGAAACATGTTTGATATCCCCTACTCGGTGAGTGAGCTGCATGACGGTCTCCAGTCGCGCTCGCAGTGGTGTTTGATTGTTTATTTTGCTCTACATTTTGTATAAATGACGGATCTTTTGGAATATACCGTCAGGCTTAGGCGAGAGACCACGGTCTTGGTTCACGGATCGATATCAAGGACCTTTTAGGATGGGATCTTTACGCCACTTTTTTTGGTCCTTCTCGGTTCTACAATAATGTCATGCATGGAGTGTAGTCTTATTGTATTTTTTGAGATTCCCCCGCCCCCCACGGTGTACAGGAGGCCTTTTGTGTGCATTCTTTGTGGTGGTTTTTTTTTGGGGTGTTTTTTGGATCTGTAGAAGATATTTATTCTTGATGTGTAATTGGATTTTCTAATGCGAATCTATCTTACTATATAATATCCCATGAGGTTTTTGAGTCTATCGTGTCACGTTTCTGCCTTTCCCAAAGCTCGTCGTTTCCCTCGTAACTTCAAGTAAACTCGGATTCTCGATGAGATGTTTGTCTTCCTGACCTGGGTGCCCCACCTATCCCTCCGATCCGCCTTACTTTGGAAGAAGGATGACTGGCTATTGGGTAGGTAGGATGGAATGAGGCTGTCGATGTGACTTACTAAGTAGCTTTTTGTGAGACTTTGATGCCGGGCTGGGTCTTTTTCTTTTTGTCCTTTTTTAGAACGGGTGGGGAATTTCTTGTTTCGGGAATGGGGTGGGTGGAGAGTGGGAAGTTTAACGTCTAGAACGAAAGCGATAATAAATACTTGGCTTTGGATAGGCTGGAAGGGATACTCCGTAGTGTAGCCTGATACCCCGACCCGACTGTGGACTGTGGAGTCAAACTTCTAGTTCCTTGATCCCTGAGGTTTGGAGTCGTGGTTGTTGGGCATGGGTTTTTGTTTGCTTCTTGCATTACAGTACAGGTGGACACCATGTCCACCCTGGCTTCTACAATATAACGCTAGAAGGCTCAGCGAAGAAATCATCTTGGCGGCACACCACCTTTCTCTAACAATTACCAATCATCGTCTTGGACAGTGACACAATGGAGGCATTGTTGCCGTCACCTGCGTAAAATCAGCTGAAACAACGTTTGGTCCGGTCAAGGCTGTTGCGCGAGGCTGTGTTGGTCTTACGAGTACGCACTTTGGATCCTGTTGTCCCGGGCCGCCGCTTCACTACGACTACCTGCTATGGACTTTTCCGGTCATGAGTTGACTCAGCGACGTGTCTACTTCTTGTCGTTTTTCTTGGTCGCGAGGGATTTGGGCGACCGCAGGTAGCCGTTACTTACCTTATTGTACCTAGGTAGGTAAGGAGGCAAGTAAGCATTCGCCCTCGAAGCGTGTCCTCTTACCTTTCCACAGCGCTGCTGCATGATTACATAGCCCCCTTTCCACTCCGCAGCACCCAGAAGGATACGAAACACAATCCTGCTTGAAATGCCGTCAAAGGACCAACAACTAGATATACGACGATGCATGCCTCCCTGCCCAACAATCAAACGACCGGTGTCGAGTAACAAGTGCAGCAAAATGGGCCGATCCGATTACGATTACACTGCGTTCATGAACCACAGCATCGATTCGTTCGCCCTGCTAATATACAAACCTATCATCGGCTGTCGCCTCTGCTTGACCACTTGATTGATAGCCCGCGTGGCACTAGAGCAAGGCTGGTCTTTGCACAAGGTCTGTGATTGAGCGGCTCTTTCTACGAAAGCTCTTAATGGCTCGAGGTGCGCGCCCTCTCTTCACCTTGTGAGGAGTAAGACGCAACTTTATCCACCTCTTTTTCCCAGCAGACACAGTCGAATTGGAGTCTCGATGCCGGCGATGCCATTAGCAGATATGTCCAGCGAGTCTGATGCCCTTGTGTTGGATACGGAGGAGCGCGGGGCGAGGTTGTCGTTTGCCTTGTATGATTTCAGTGCGAATGTTTCTTCGGCGATGGGGGATGTTGATAGGCTTGCGAAGGGTGTTAATTTGCTTGCTTTGGGATTGCGTCAGGCTGGGGATAATTTGAAAAAGTATGGGACTCTTCCCTCTGCAGAAGCTTGGGATACTGTTCGTCATGTCTCTTTGCTGTGTCAGGAAGCGTTCGAGGAGATTGAGCGCATGGTTCCGATTCGGTGCTTGCAAGATGCGCAGAAGATGGGTGGTCTTGGTGGTGATATCGCTCTCGCTACGAGGCTGAGAAATGAACTGGATTGGAACGTATTAGCTAAGAGCAAGGCTTTATTTTTACTTGAGCATATTGAGTCGCTCAGGTTGACGCTATCTGTCTTGTCGCAAACTCTCTACACTGCGAATGCGATAGCTTTGTCAAGGTATGACGGTACACTGGATCTAGTACAAAATATCCATCTGACATTGTTACTAGGCGCGACCGAAATCAGGCTCATGACAGCTTGGTGTATACACAGCGCCTGCAGTTGGAGACCTTGATCATCGAGCAACAGCTTTCCCTGCTACGCACGTGTAGATTATTCGATGCGTTCAGACACAAAGTTGACAACGCGCCTTTGGCTGTCACACATACTACCAGTCCTCAGTCAATGGAGCTGATACGGCGTGGAGATGGACCGAATCCGGGGGCTCTCGAATCCTATCAAGAGCCATCTCTCTTGCAAATCCACCAACCTCAAAGCGACATTGACGATCTGGCCAGAGTACGCAGTGTCTCGAGGTCCTTTGTGGATGGCCTTCTCAATCGTTGGACTTCCCTGCCTGGCATCGTTGATGGATTTCGCAACATCACCCAAAATGGCGAATCAAGAGATGGTGATGTAAAGCGCATCGGTATGGCCTCTACCAGAGATCAGGCAAATGTGGGCAGACTGGTTCGACGTAACTCGAATTATCAGCCCGCTGTAGCTGAGTCTGAGATCGATAGTGAAGAAGAAGAAGCGACAAGGCGACGGAAGCTCCGTTTGACGACAGAGCCGGTCCTACATGAGGCCGATGATTCACTCTCTCCTGTCGGGCTCAGCGCTGCCATCGCGGCAACACGAGAACAGCTTCTTTCTCCTCAGCATGCTCAATCTTGGAGCGCTGGAGTGGGGACATACTTTCCATCCTCACACGGTCACTCTAGGCCTCGACGTGCCTCTCAGCATCCATCGCCGTTGTCGTCTCCTAGAGTCAGTTTCTCGAGTGTCAATTCACCACGGGCCAGCTTCTCGAGTGTCAATTCACCACGGGCCAGCTTCTCGAGTGTCAATTCACCACGGGCCAGCTTCTCAAGCATTAACTCGCCGCGCCCTAGCTTTTCAAGCACAAGTGGCTCAGTCAATGGCTCCATCAGCGGCTCCCCACCCTCAAGTATCAGTGGCAGTCTTCCAAGTCGTTCGGCGACTGCCTTCCGATCAGATATGCCGTCCTTCCCTCCACCACCAACCCATGCTGTGACGTCTATCCCACAATTACAAGAACGACCAACAATTCCTTGGCGCATACGAGTCAATCAGGAGTACTGGGACTACCGCGACGCAATCGAGGTCGGATCCAATACGCGTAAGGATTTGAAAACAGCCATGAAAGACTTCAAAGCTGTGACTGAGATCATGTCCGACTACGTCACCCGCGACGCCGTCAAGGAACGCGGATTTGAGTTCACACGGATCAGGATACCAGTTGATATCACCCGCTCTGACGGCAGGACAAGGACAGAAATGCTGAGTTGTCTTTGCATCGACGGCTCTCTCGGTTTCAGCGACATCAAAGAGCTTGTTGAACGTACTGAAAAATTAAGAGCAGAAGACGAGCTGGAGGACCAACGACGAAGAGACCGACGCCGAGAAAGCGGCGAAAGACGTAGGGAACGAGAGCAACCGCCACGATCACCAAGTACGAGCATCAATTCTCAAAACGGAGGACCAGTTCGTCCACCACCGCCCGAGCGCTCGCAGACGATACCAATTGTGAGAACACCGTCTGGACCACAGCCAGGTGCTGCGCATGGATATACTTCCAGCTATCGCTACTCACCACGCACAAGTCCAAGTAACAGTAACTCTTCCGTCATAACCAGCGATTCCGAAACCACCACCCCGTCACAAAGAACACGCCGCGCCTCCTCGTCCCGCAGAGACAGAGACAACGATGAGGACTACGACCGCCACGACTCCGCCCGCAATGAGGACGAAGAACACCCCCGCTCCTCCCACCGTCGCCGCGATTCCACAAACTTACGGAAGAGTTCTGAAACAATCCGTGACTCTGCACGGAGGAATTCTTCTTCCTATCCCCTTTCTCGAGATAAATCCTCCTCCCGCCAAAGTAGAAACCGAGATGCCTCCACAAATTCTTCCCACCATAGGAAACGAGATGTACGGGATAGCAGAGGAGGAGGAGGAGGAAATATAGGAGGGAAAATGGTCATGAGGACGGCGGCTGGGTTAGGCTTGGCTACGCTTGTGAAGGGGTTACCTGATATGTTGGATTATTTTTGATTTCCCACTTTCTCTCTTTTTTTCTGTTCCTCTTTACTATTGTCGTTGTTTATACTTGACTGATTTTCGCCAATCTATTCATCCCTTCGAAAATTATCCCTTTTGATACTGTAGTATAAAAACCCTATTCTAGTACTAAAGATTTTGGATAAATCCTATCTAGATTTAGTAGCTTATATAGTAGGATATATAGAGTATTAGGTATATGGGAAAACCCGGAGAGATACGGCGATTAATCTCCTTCTCTACTATATAAGGTAAGTAGTATGTCGTACAGCCTTCAATCTATACGGCGTCCGTCGGGTTTAAATATATACCTCGACGCCTCTATTAACAAAACCTATCTATCCCTCCCGAGGTCCTTCCTTCTATCCCATTACCTATCTCCCTATCTACCTACCCTACCCCCAAAGCCCCCCCTCCACCCAAACCACGGAATCCCCTTACCAAAGATGTGAGGTATCCGAGTCCCACTATAGATATTTACTTTTTATACTCGCTCGCGTCCTGCACCCCAATAACGTCGAAAGGCGTTTGATCGGTGTACGTATTGCCAACCGCATTATAACGCCACTTGTAACAATTATTGCCCGAAGTACCCGTCTTGACGATGAAGACTTGGCAGGTACCTATAGGGTTAATAGTTTATATACCGCCCCCCGCGAGGTTCTAGGCCTATCTGCCGTAGTACCTGTCTTTTCTATGTAGGAGGAGGTAGTTAGCTTTCTCTCTCTCTCTCTCTCTCTCTCTCTATTTCTTTAATTCCTTCTTTCTCTTCTTTTAAATTACGTTGGAAGTTAGGTATGAAGATTCTCTTACACTTCGCGTTAGTAGTAGAATACGAAGCTATATTAAGCGAATAAGATTACTAAGAGGAGGGTTTAGGGACGCATTTTTTTAGTAATTTGTTCCGATTATATTCAGAGTAATAACGATGGTGACGGTGATAATAATACTATTACTAAGATAGAGAAGGATCTCGCTTTTAAATAGAATGGAGTATGTTAGTATAGGTAGTTCTCTCCGCAATGTCCGCACTACGACGGTCATTTCCCCGCCAGCGATTGCAATCAAGTCCTATTATTTTCAATAGATTTGGCAATTTTGTACATGAATATTGAATTTCCATCCATTCTGTTGGGCGTGGTCGTACTACCCGGAAGCCGTGCCTCATCGTTCGTATGCGCACGCCGTAACTTCATCCTCACGACTGCCACGTGGGGCTCCACAGGGTAAGTTCCCAGACTTCCGTCATGTATGGTCACACCCTTCTGCCACGCTGTGCCGCAATGCTAACGGATTTTTGGTGGCGGGATGGGCGCAAATGGAAGATTTTTGCCCAGTCGATCAGGCGTCGTTAATCGGCAAACAAGTCCGATGTTCTTCCAATTATACAGTCATTGTAAAGCGTGTATCTCGTGGTAGATGTTTGATGTTCGTGGTTGGAAGTCCGGAACAGGCCAAAGTGTGCCCATCAGTCAAGACTTGGCTCGTCCATACTCTTGTCCATTGGATAAATACTTGATCCTTCTCTTCCATGTATGTCGGGTCGATTTTTGGTCCTTCATTTCTCGGGCGCGTCCGGCAGGCGCTCGATTACGTATTTTCCGCGAGCCTAGGAAACCTCAATCAGTATATTCACCAGTACGGAAAAGAGAAATGACAAGAACTTACAACGGACATGATTGGTACACCGGGAATCTTTCGGATGCGTCGTTTTAGATCTGAAAACGCGAATTAGCCAAAGTCTCAACGAGTTTTGAAAACCCAACTGCTTACCTCTATCATTCGTCGCAACGATATAGACCTTGTGTTTGACACAGCGGTCGACAATGCAGTCATCGGCATAAACTCCTTGCAGGCGTTAGATCGGTCTTCAGGGACACTGACAATATGTCCTACCCTTGTGGCCACATTCAAGGCGTTCCCATCGCTCATCTCTCGCGATGCGCAATGCGATGCGATATTTTGGACCAAGTTTCTCCAACTCTGCCATGACACAGCTCGTGATGATTGGGCGACACTCAGCATACAGACATGTCATCATTTGATCGAGCATCTCAAGCTTGTTCTGTACGGTATGCGACAGGAAATTGGTATCGACCAGGACATCGTAAGGTGGTTTGAGGGCGGTGTTGTATTGGAAGAAGAGACTTGAGGAGACCTGGGGAATTACACGAGTGACCTCGTCTTTGTTGGGGTTATCATTTTCTGCGCAGTGGTCAGTACGGATCTGTTCAAGATGAAGAACGACAAAGTCCATACCGGCTACTTTCGCAGCCTGCTTCTGCAGGTTTTCCTTGAGGGCGGCATGTCGCTTTCCGATTGTACGCTTGACGGCTGCAAATTTCCTAGTCTTTTTCTGGACCCCCATGGTGTGGTGAGAAGTGTGGTGATGTTTCGCGTATTGGTATTGGTATTTGGAGATAGATATGTAGTTGAAGTTGCCAGTGATTTCGTGGTGGAGCTTGGTTGCCGGTTGCTCAGGCAAGGGTCTCGTCAAGCAATTTTGTAAATTCTATTTACGATGCGGCGAATGTTTAGCGTCGATCCTGGCAGAAGGAAACATGAGACCAAACACGATGGGTGGATGAACCTCACTGCTCCATTTCCCACCGTCAGACCTCACAAACCCACCAGATTCCAAATACCGACATAGCTATACACCAGGCGACCGTCTCTGGTACCACCTGCACCTTGTCAACGCCCAGAGGCCGCCTGCGTCCCCTGCCAGCCGCTGGGCTCCTGAAGCCAGGGCGCTCCCCTTGAAAAGCGCCGCATTCTTCTACTGCCATTGTTCGATTGAGCACACTCGATCCCTTCTGGAGAGTCCGAGTATTATATCGCATTTTCTTGGAAACTACAACGTCTTTCCCATCCAGCATCCACGCCATAACCATGAGACTCCTCCCACATCCGCCCGTCACCATGGGTGCCTCCTCCTCCCTGTCCCTCCTATTCCTGCTGGCGACGGCCGCAAATGCTCAAAACACAGACACGAATACCCAGTCGACAGCTGCAAACACAGGCTCGAACTCTGCGAAAACAACCGCTGCCGCCAATTCAGCAACCAAAGCAGGATCCATATCCATAACCGCCCCAAACTTGTCCACTGTGACTGATACTCCTGGCGCGACCGATTCGGGGACAAGCACAACTGCACCCACGACCACCGTCACTGACGCTCCCACATTATCATCCACAAACTCCGTCTTCCACCTCTCAGATGTGCCTACAATCGCCGGATATGGCGTGCCCACCCAAGGCGTGCCCTGGACAGCAGGAGCCCCATATATGCAGCGATCGAGTCTTCCCGAAGGAACTGTATTCATCGTGGTCGGTGCTATTCTCGGATTCATGGGTGCGGCCGTCATCCTCTGGCGTGGTCTCGTCGCCTGGTCGCTACATCGGAGTGTGCGGAAAGCGGCAATGACTTCTCATCGCAGTGACTCCATGCTCAAATTGTCGAAACCAAGTCCATATGGTGGTGGCGGCTTTGGAGCCAGCAATATGTCCTTGGAAAGACTCTCAGCACCAACAGGCAAACTAAGCAAACAAGCGCCCGCGCAAAGCCTTTCCAACCCTACTGGCCGCAACTCCACGCTCTTCTTCTCGCCTACTGCAGGCGCGGGGAATCAATCTTCTGCAAATGCAGCATTGGCGGGTGGGAACAATAGATCCTCTGCCTTCTTGCCAGCAGGCTATTATGCAGCTCCAGGTGCGGCATCGCCAGGTGGGGTTCCAACGTCCACGCCGGGCCCGCTTTCCAACCTTAATCCGCTCCACCCATCCAGAGCAGGCTATACACGTCAAACGGACTGTGCACCTTCTCCACCAGGATCTCCTGGACTTTCACCTTCCAGCCCAGGTGGCGGTGCTTTACCAAGGAATCGTGGATATGCTGGAGGATATGAAAGATCAAGCGGTTATGGACGTCCTTCGCCAGAAACTGGGATGTACGCGCAGAGCGGTACCAATCAATTGAATCTCCACGTTCCTGGCGGGGCTGCAAACGGTGGAAGAGCACCAAGCGCCAACTTGGAAGACATGTTCGAGGCCCATGGAAATGGATCTCGTGAACGATTGTGAGAAATGGGAAATGGTTGAGGTGCCAGGTTTAGCATTGTATAGAGGTGTGGACCTCATGGTTGTTGGATAACTATTTTTCGGTTCTCTTGGATGAATTGATGGTGCACTGCGTCGCGGGGGTGGTAACTGCATAACTTCCACGCTTTCCTATGTCTACAAACTAGCCTTTTGTAATGGCTCGCGGCGTTTTTGTTTCCTGCATTGGAGCGGCCTTATGAGCGTCGATGGGATAGCGACTTGAACTTTGGGGGTGGTGGATATTGGTTGTGGAAAGGAATAATTCTTACTTTGTTATTGTTAATGAAGCATTTTATCCCGGTGGGGGTGGGGTCGTAAATGTTGTCGTGAGTTGATTCCATTCCATTCATAGGTCATCTTTGCTTTCTTGAATAATGTAATAGTATCATCCTGTTCTATCCTAACATTGATACACTTGTGGTTGCGCATGCGTGGCAGCAGAAAATTGGGTCGTGTCAAAGACACACGTCAATCGACATTGTGACAGGACGACGATGATGATGGCCAACACGATACTTACTAATCAAGGTGCTAGTCTTAGAACCGTGTTTCTGATTGTGCTCAAAGCATCGATCTTGATCACAATAGCACCTTAGGCCTTCTTGCCTGTCAGTTCGATCTTTGGGTTGGTCGGATACGAACTTGGAATGCTGGCTGCGGATTAGAACAACAAGAGATGAAATGGACATTGGCAAGACTTGAAGCTTCTTAAAACTCGGACAAGGTGAGAAGATGTTTGAAGCTGCTATCTAGCAGGGTAAGTCGTCCCATTTTCAATCTAATCACATTTTTCGTCGTATAGGGAAACCTCTCTCAGTAAAGAGCCTTGAACTATACCTATGTCGATGGCGATATGACCTGCTACCAACGCTCATCTCATATATAGCATGGACACTAAGAAGACTACGACTATGATATTGGGTAGTCGTAGGTTAGAGGACAGACTTACTGTGCCGTCAAGTTTCTGTGTTGATATGTCTACCTGGTGTATCGATCTAGGCTCCGTCGTCATCTGAGTGTATATTGGCCAGTGATCAACACCCGGACTAACATCTGATCGAGTGTTTGTATCACCGATGTGGAGGTACAAAGGTCGCCCAACTCTCCTAACCCTTCTTTCTCACATAACTCTCACAACTTACCCTTCAAACCACCTTCTACAATCAACCAACCTCCCTGCAAAAGATTACTACTAAACCAACGGCCTTACTCATGATGGCTATTCCAACAGATCACCTTGGTGTACTGAAGAATATTGAGACCGAGGTAGGTCGCATTACCCATCCATCTGCCAAAGTAGTCTCAACTAACAACCGCACAGCTCAACTCCGTACAACAGACGATCCCCGGCCTCGTTCACTCTGCGAATACAGGCGTCCTTTCTCAGCGACGTCTTATTGAGACGCAGACCAAGTTCTTCGACGCCGGCGATCGACTTGCGACTCTGGCTCCATACGTCAAGAACTTCTCGTCAAATGAGAAAGCGAAGATGGATGCGCTATTCGAGATGTCCAATGCGATCACCACGAAATTCATTGAAATTCATGAGCGCCGTGAAGCGGTCGCTGCCAAGTCTCGCGCCGCCCAAGCACCTCCAGTGGAATGCTCAGCCCCTGCAGCCGCAACCTTGTTCGAGATGATGGTTGCGGAAGAGAAGATTCAGAAAGTACTTGCTGAAGACATGGCTCGAGACCGCGCACCCGTCATCACTGGACACGTCGATATGTCGGAATTTACATCAGCTAAGGAGGTTCACGGTCGTTCTCTGCCAATCCGACAGCCTCCTTCTCGAGGTCTCCAAGGCGATCGCAAGGCAAAAATGATGAAGTCGGTCAAACAGAATCATAGCGAGAAGGTGATTGATGGTCTGGAGTACAAGCAGAACCTCAAGAAGGCCGAGACCGTGGACCAGCAGAAGAAGAAGGCGTTTGCCGACGCAGTCAAGCAATCTTTGGAAGCCGAGAAGACGCGCAATCCAGTCGTAGCCGAGGAGACAAAACTTACCACCGAGTTGAAGCAGCTCAAAGCCGATATGTCTGTCAAGGCTGCTGGTAAAGCTATGGAACAGGATGCCTTGTTGGATGCCGCCATCGAGAAGCACGAGTCTGACAACGAAGTCGATGCTGACGAGGAGCATGAAGAGTATGAATATGAAGGTGATAGCGAGCTCTACGAATCTTGGGATAACGACGAGGATGTAGGCTTCGGCATCATTGGTTACGATGATTTACTCGGTCGGGACTTTCCCAGCGAAGACTGGGGCTTTGGCGACGCGACTGATTTTGGA
Organism: Venturia aucupariae; assembly: GCA_003693225.1. Taxonomy (NCBI): domain Eukaryota; kingdom Fungi; phylum Ascomycota; class Dothideomycetes; order Venturiales; family Venturiaceae; genus Venturia; species Venturia aucupariae. The sequence goes on along the minus strand of QWZN01000054.1, from coordinate 128,453 downwards.
GCTCAGAAGGACGATGGCAACGATAGCATGGCTATAATGGATGGAGAGCTGGAGAATGATAGTGCCAACCTTCGCCACATGCAACCTTTCGAAGACGAGCGCGACTTCCCAGTTCTCCACACCGATGACCTCGAACCTTGTGATGGTCCCACGACGGAGTCCTTGGAGTATGTTTGGGGTGATGTCCGACCGGACATGATCGAACATAATGGTGGCTGGCAAGCTGTCATTACTCCTGAGGGTCTTGAAGAGTTTGTGGTCAAGGAGTCCGATGAAGAGGTGGCTGAAGAGTTTGACGGAGACTCAGACAAGGAGATCGAAGAGGCCCACGAATCCGTCCAGGAATATGATGAAGAGCTGGGCGAAGAGTCCCACGAGCTAGTCCAAGAGTCCCACGAGGAATCCCACGAGCTGGCCGAAGAGTCCCACGAGCTGGTCGAAGAGTCCCACAAGCTGGTCGAAGAGTCCTACGAGACCTCAGTAGAACATAATGAAGAGCTGGATCAAGAGTTGGCCAATGCGATCGGAGACTCTGAGGAAGAGTTCGAAGACTCTGAAGAGGAGGCGGTCGAAGAATCTGGCGAAGAATCTGACGAAAATACGTCCGATGGAGAGTCTGACGAGGACGTCTACGAAGCGGTCGATCTCCACAGCGAAGAGGAGACTGTCAAGGGCGATATGGACATCGAAGACAACGAATTCGTCCTCATCGATGCTGACGAGGCGGCGGGTGCTCCTGAGCAGCCTTGGTCTCCCAATGAGCGCACCCGCGCTAGGGCTTGTGTGGTGATGTAAGCACATGTCACGGACACATTGTTGGAGGATGGTGGACTTATGATGACGGCACTTGGTACGAGATGATTGGTATAGTAATCATGTCTCAACGTTTCTGGCGAATTTGTGTCGCAGATTGCCGGAAAACATAGATATGGGATACTAGGTCGGATAGACGGTACATCATGGTAGACAAGAGCTGGTAGTGATTTCCTCGGGAAATTACATATCATGACCATTTTTACCGCGCAGTTTCGATAGCAGGTAATAGCAGGCGTTTGATTTTCTTGAATTTTCTTGAACTTTCTTTGTGCCACTCACACGGTAATTACCGGGAAACAGAGCTTCAAAAAAGGAGTCTATGTGTGTGAATATACAGGTGCAGTAGATCAATTCATTATCGCTCTTCCTTGCATTTCTCCAACACGAATTGCGAAACTTGTCGTGATATCATGGGGTACTGACATTGTTAGTTCCGAAATCGAGTCTAAAAGACCCCATCTTCCATCCCGTCGGGCCTCTCGTAGGTCAATAATATCTTATAATCTTGACGAAAAGCCAGACATATCTTATATTCCCTCCACCAAAACACGTGTAGTTAGAGTATCGCAACTATGTCTCCGAAAACCCTTGCGCCCAGGGATAAAGTGGAATCACGTCGCATCGAACACATCCACAATGACCGCTCTCTATCCTATCACCTCAAACCCAACAACCAAGACGGCTATGTCTTCCCTCCCATGATGCCGACTTTCCGCGCAAGCACCGTCGGCCCCTTGGAACACATCTTCACCGACGGGAAAACATGGTTTTCACTAGGAAGATACGCCATAGACCATTTGACCGACCTACATCGCTGTATCAAGGATATAAGAGCTGATACTGAAAGCTCACAGGTCTCTGCCCGAGCAAACTGTTTGAAAAAGATGATTGAGGATACGTCTCCGCCAGCTATCAAGGTGTTCCGCAAATCGGCTGGTGAGATTGAGTTATCTGAGCTTTTTTCTAAGTTGCAGGGACTTACGAGGCGTGGTGGGGAGGAGCAAATGGTAACCAAAGAGACCACAATTCCCAGGTTAAAAGAAGAAACCACATCGATAACCAACCCCTTGCCACAATTTTCCTTCCGATTTTCAAGTAATATTGACGAACTGAAGAAAAGGGAGATTAATGGGACTCTATTCAATTCTCGTAGGCCGAGGATAATGAATCCAGATAAGTCACCACCAACAAATGGAGAAACCAATTTCCCAGGACATTACTCACTCGAGACTGTATCTTCAACACCAAGTATATTCCCCATTACGATGAACCCAAATCACGCGCAACAACCCCCACTCATCAACAGAAACGCATTCATCCTCTTCAAAGACAACGACGATATCTCAACCCTCGATCTCAACAAATCTCGGACCCGAACTCCGTCGGCGTTGAGTCATCCAACTGGTAAAACATCACCAGAAATAGCAACCGCAGCCTCGTTCTTCGAAACGGAGTTTTCCCGCAGCGAATTCTTGGCGCGGTGGACTGAGAAGTTGAGGAGGAGGGAATCGGAGATGTTGAGGAGGGAGGGCCTTCTGGCGCAGAGGGAAATGACAATTGCGCTCGAAGAGCTGAGGATGGAAGTTAAGGGCTTGGGGTATAGGATTGGTGATAAGGAGACAGGGGATGATTTGGGAGCTAGGCGGGATAAGGCTGCCATGGCCAAGGAGGTTGATGTGGGGAATAGTAGGGAGGCTCCGGCAGAGCCGAGTTTGGAGTGACTTATTGGTGGTTTGGGGATGGAGAGGTCTTGATAAGTACTTGGTTCTGATAAAGCTTGTTGATATCTATGTTTTGGTGATGAGTTGGTGATAGTTATTTTTTTACTGGCGCCTGCTGTTAGTCGGCTAGGATTGTCAAGTTTGACGGTTAACTACAGGTCCGGCTCTTAGCTACTCATGTCTATTCTATTGAGCTACTTTGCGATCTCGGCCACATGATTATAGTATTGTGTTATAGTGTTAGTTTAGATATAGCGGTTACTTGACTGCCGAATGAGTTTTGTTGTCGTAGGATGGGCGAGGTGGATACTTCTGTTGCTGAGGACTCTTTTTGAGAGTTTATTTTGACGCAGCATTGATTGGAAGGAGATTTGAGGGGGGGGGGTTGTTTAGTACCGCCATTGGAGGGCGTGGGAAGTCAGAAAGCATAGCTGAGGCATGGACGCGCGTGGTTGCTCTCGATGCCTCTTTTCCTTATTGCCAGTAGAGAAAATCGTGCTTATTAAGGTACCAAATCATTATTGAAAGAAAGACCAGGAGTACCTGCGTGACCTGAGCTGCACCCATTTTGTTCACCTACCTACGTTATCTCTTGCCCATCTCAAAGCTTCTGCACACCCCAGTCCTCTTTCCCAAGAGCATTCCAAACCTCATCAATCCCAGCCTGATAATTACTCGCAACATGCCCCACCCCTTGTGGTCCAGGATCATTAAAAGCCATCACACTCCTCGTCATACTTCCCGCAGAAACCTCCAAAACAGTGCCACCAGGCAACGCATCTTCAACACAAAGTCTCAGCAAACTCTGTGCAACCTCATCAGGAGTGAGATAAGCATCCTCTTCAAAATTGACAAGCTGCGCTTTCTCAGGGTAATCGAAAATAAGGGGGGTGCGTACGAGGCCAGGCGCAACGGCCGAGACTTTGATCCCGAGCTTGCCGTCTAGATCGGCCATGCAGCGTACGAAGCCTGAGATGGCATGTTTTGAGGCCATGTAGAGCGGATAGCTTATTCCGTGGACTTGGCCGGCTATGGAACCGCAGATGACAATTCTCTTCGGATTGGTGGCATTCACCTTCTCCTCACCCTCAGGCGGATTGAGGAAGTGAGAGATGGCTATCTGAGTCGCGCGGATCGGATGAGTCGTGTTAACATCCATAGTCAGGTACCGATCCGCACGTGGATCATCCTTGCTTCTTCCTGTTCCTGGGGGCTCCCAGAAGTTACTGAAGGGAGGCTCGAAGACCCCGGCTCCTGCGCAAAGGATATCGACTTTGCCGAATTCTTTGATGGCTACCGCGAACATGTTTTCGAGAGCTGCCCATGATGTTACGTCGGTCTTAACGAAGACAAAGCGTGGTGATGATGTCTTGAAGCTGGCGAAGTGCTCCTCGGCTTCTGGACGGAGAGCGAGGTCCGCAACGACGACGTTGCATGCTTTGGAGAGAAGGAGTTTGGCGAAGGCGAAGTTGATGCCTGAGTGTGGTTAGGGGGCTCAGAATACTCTGTTGTTTGAAGCTTACCAGATCCACCGCCGGTAACGATGGCGGTCTTTCCTTCGACGGAGAATGATGACTTCATGATTTTGTTCTACAGGAAACTGCGAAGTCTCCTGGATACAATCTAGCTATTTCAATGCTGTTCATTGTAAAGAAGTCTCCTTTTCCCGATCTGAGCGGGGAAGATAGCATGTGTTTCCATGTTGCGCAGCTGTTCCCCTCCTTTCCAAGCTCTGCGTTGCAGTGTCCGGACTAGGACTGGCTGAGATTGCCTCTGGATTACCAGGTATTGAATGCTGTGTATGTTTTTGGATGATGTTTTCCCGCAATGGAGTTATCGCGAGCTCGGGTAGTTCCGCCGCTAGAGAACATGGATCTCACCACGTCACCTTCCATTGGTTCACATCCTCTCCGCACGCTCCCACGTGTCTGCCATCTTTCCTCTCGTCTTGAGGCATCAAGGCTGTAGGTAGTGCTGTTGGCGATATTACATCAGCAGTACTCGATCTATGGATGTTCGCATATCGAATAACAGAGTTGCGTCTCGAACCTTCAAGTCTACAACGGTACCGTACTCAAGCGCGTTGGTACCAGTCCGTCCTGCGTCTCGCGATGCTGAAGTCGGTTTCTTTTGCTGTATAGCTCTCGCTGTATAGAAGGACATTACCATCTCCTCCTCCTTTCCCCACGACATCTCCCGCGCCCTTGTCGTTGTCCGCCAAACTAGACACCGCATACTGAGAAGAGATGGATGACAACGCTTTGCAACCGGTCAGACATCGGTTGCTGGAGAGGATGATGGAGAAATCGAGCATTGGCACAAACCTTCGAGAAGTGGTGTCAAACAGTAGACGACAGGAGGGCAGATAAACTTTTGGTGTGCATAGCGATGCTTTCGAGTCGGAAATTCTTTCCCCTGCGGTGGATATTGATGTGATTCTAACAATTGAAGAATATTTCCAGTGATCCATTGAAAATCGCATCGAGGTGAGAGGGTCAATAACGATGGGAGATCTGGAGTAGCCATTGAGTAGGAGGGCAGTAGATTCAACAAACTGACTGTAATCCGGGTAATGGATTGTCAATCATGGCAGATAGCAGGTTCAGGTTAGTGTAAATCTGAACAAACAGTTGCAGATAGGTAGATTGGTATCTGACCAGCAGACCGGATCACGCGGAATCCTGATAACTTCCCGTGCTGTGAAGGGGTGTTTGAAAGCCCTCTCTCGCCCTCACTCTCATTTCAATACTCACCGACGAACAATTAGACTCTATTACCATATTGTTGTCAGGTTTTCAACCCTTAACCATCAGACTGGAGTCGTGAGACAATGTTGTCACTCCACGGCTCCAACTCCTCGACACCAACAGTCACATTCCTATCTCTACCTCACGAGCTACGACAAAGGATCATTCGCATCGCAATATTCGAAGCGCCACGTAGATCTTGGGGTCTAGGCCACTTCTGGATGGCCGAGGATTTGAGAGCAGCACATCCTGATATCTGCGCGGATGTGGATTGTGCATGGCAATATCTGACCACGACCAAGTATTAGAAGCGCGCTTGGTCATGAGGCTAGTATGGGTGCCGCGTGGAGGCGATAATGGTCGACTAAAGTGAGTTCACCTAGCGAGGAAGTATCACAACACCATCACCGACATCCGACAACATCACCAAAATGGCTCGTGGATGTGAAAAGAAAAAGTTCCACACCAACATGGGCGGCTTGCAGCAAACGAGGATGGAAGAGTTGAGGGATCTACTCGCGAAGAGTGAGAGATCGGTCACTGCTGCTTATCCTGTACCGCGCTAAATTCACTCACCACACAGCAAACCTTGACTCGACCGACGGTTCTGTAGACCCGTGGCTTCAACAGCGCTTGAAAATACTGCAACCACATATCATCGCAACTGCACCAAAAGTAACCGCACCAGCATCAGCGCCCAAACAACCGACAAGAAAACCCTCGATTCATTTCGTCTCCCTTCCCCCAGATATCCGACGACGAATCATGTTCATGGCACTCGACTTGTACGGGTATGAGGATCAGCGGATGTTAAAGTCATTGAAGAAGATCGCAGAAGTGGAGGAGGATTTTGATTGGGTTCAGGCAAAATGGTTCGAGCAGATGGGGATCTGCGAATACTGCGAGATCCAGTTCTGTGAGCATGAGCGTGGTCTTGGTTCTATCGATGCGCGAGCAGAGGATTTCGACTTGCAGGCGTTTAGTTTTGGTAGGCTTTGAGTGTACATGATGTTTGATCGGTATCGGAGTTTGGAGCTGAGGTATCAGTATCAGAATACGACGGCGAGTAAATTCTCTTATTTCCTGTCGTCTTGCAAAAGCTTCTCGATAGTGATTATATCAATAGCAATTGCCTCTTAAGAACCCTAGTTGTCATGTCGTAAACCCCATCATTCTGAAGTGAGGTGATAACAGTAGCAGCAACAACATCAATCGGAGAGAAATACCCTAGAAATGGGATAATTAAGTATACTCAAGGTACAACAGTCGTGAAGCTCGAATCGAACTGCTCAAGCTTCCATTTCCCACACTTCTGACGAACAATTACCGGCACCAGTCCTTCGCTTTTCGCGCTCACAAATCGCTCCTTGCCACACAACATTCGAACCCCGGGTCACACCACTACTAACATCACAACCTCAACAGAAGCAAAAATAGGCAAAAAGATCACTACACAACCTGGTGGGTGTGTAGCTACGTAAGTCCCCCGGACGGGATTTAGCTTCGAATCGATTGGTCGGTGGGTCGTAAGCGTTCGGTGGTGGGCGTTCGGTGGTGGTTTGCGGAGGGCGTGGATCGAACCGGCTGGGCCTTCCTCTCTTCCACTCATTTCCAACAAAGTTATGAATTTGACCTGACTATGGGACCATACCATAGCGCCTTTTCATGGCAGGATTTACGGGCATTGGGGACTTTATGGTAGAAGAATAGATGGGAATCCTTTCTTCCACGAGGTTTTATTTAGGCGCCCGACTACCTATCTCTTGATTATCGGCTTGGTGTTTCATCTGTCTTCATGTCTCATGGAATATAACACTTTGACTTTCTTCTCACCTTGGCAAGTCTCTTCGAGCTAATCTTGACAATGAAGGTATTTCTACGATGCTGAAGATTTCCCCTTACTCACAGCTGTGCACGTAACATTAACAACGAATTGGGGGGTTTTCCTCATCAGCGAGCTACTCCACTTGACTTTCTGCACTTGAAAGATCATCTCTCTCCTCATCGTGCCTCCATTGCCATTTACGGCTTCAATCCAACCAACGCGTCGGTTCATCAACACCACATTCCTAATAGCTGCGATACAACACACATCAGTAACGGCAATCACGTCCTTTGCCATACCCATACTCTTTACATGGGGCTCTCCGGTATGCCCGTCGCCATGCATAGTTTCGAGCGCGAGTAGGCTGGGGAGTGCATCTTCGAGTGAGAAGAGGTTGTGAACGTTTGTTTCCTGATGAATCAGAGTGGATGCTTATTGATACAAAGAAAGCGTGGCGAGAGAGCAAACGATGAGAATGGACGGCGATGGTTATGTTGGAGGAGAGGATGCGGGTGAGGTGGAAGAGGTCGATTAGGTAATCCTCATGCTGGTGGATTCTGTCACGTGTCGGATGCAAGGCACATTTTGACAAGGAACGGCAGACTTGGCTGAAGATCTACCTTTTACCTCCACCAGCGGCCTCACCGGCAACGGTTGACTTGCATGCATGTTACCCCTTTGAGACGTGAGACGTGCATTACCATGTCCAATCGTGGCTATAATGCAATATCACCAATCATCTCGGTGGTCACCATTGACACCATCTCCACTAGACCACTACCGCTACCGCTGCATCCGAGACCAGGAGCAGTCCGCCTTAGCACACCACACGCTGCACACCATACTCCAGAGTGAGGAATGACGTCTGACTGGTTCCGCTCATGACCAGATGTTCGGTCAAGTGTCGTCCCGCTCTGTCAGCTGGAGAAGAGGCTGAGTAGTATGGACCAAGTCCGGGTACGCGAGACATTATATATACCGCTTGGTTACCCCAGACTATCGTCGCGTGTCTTTACATCTTACAAACTGGAGCAAACAAGACGTTGACATGGCAGCTCAAGAATACTTCTCCAGTTTCAACCAAGGACCGCAGCAAGGGCCTCCTTATTCTACCACACCAGGCCCTCCTCAATACAACCCCTCGCCATACCAACAGCCGCCTCACTTGCAACAACAACCATATGGCGCGCCTCCAGTACAGCAGCCGTATGCAGCTCCACCACAGCCATGGGATCCTCGGCAAGGCTACTCCCATCCCTCGCCTGCCGTCCACAATCAAGGCTATCCACCTCAAAGGCCAAGCCCAGCAGTACCTCACTCTACCCTGATGCCACCACTTCAACCGCACAGATCACGCTCGGAACCACCTGAGAACCGGCGCGCGACTCTGGACGTACCACATAGACACCACCATCATCGCCATCACCGTTCAGACTCGAGATCACGTTCCCGTTCACGACCACGATCGGGCCGCTCAGGACATTCGCATCACAGTCATCGAGATGACAATCGATCAAGTGGACCATCGGGCACAAGATCTCGCGCAAGAAGTGGTCGCGATGCGTTCCTCGGCGCAGGTGGTGGCGCCATAATTGGTGATACCCTGGTTCCTGGCCTTGGCACACTAAGTGGCGCACTACTTGGCGCATTCGGAGGCAACAAATATGCAAAGAAGCAATCACCTAGTGACGTTGGCGGAAGCGACCGTGAAAGGAGGAGATACAAAGACGGCATCACGGTGCATAGCAGATGGGGTCCTGATCGGTGAGAAAACAAGCTTTGAAGGTAGATATCGCTTTTGCACCCGTGCCGTCAGAATTAGCGCCCGTTCTGGTAGATACACCCTGGTCTGGCAGACGGTCTACGATATACCGTACGCTTCTCCGACGGTACGGGTGCAAAAGCGATGGGCTCATGTTTATTCGCGCATTAAGCCTCGGACACGAGAGATCAGGGCCGAATAGGGTTGGTCTTTTGTTTGCCATGATTCAAAGACGAGAAGATGAAAAGAATAGTAGTAGTATAAATTACAATCAAGATTAAACCGACCTGATAAAAACTTAAAAATGCTCATACCCGAATATGTGTCAAAACTTCCACAATTCGTATCCCCCGAAAGTAAATCCACCAGTGTATAGTATTCGTAACCAGTCGTATCCAAATTTATCCATCCCATCCAATCATCTTAATATCCAATCCCATCCTACACAAAAGAACACATACGAAAAAACTCACACATCCCCATCACCTCCCTCCTCCTCCAAAAACCCCCTCGCCAACTCCTCAATCTCCTCCTCATACTCCCCAACCACAAAATCAACCGGACTAGCCAACCCCCGATTAAGAAACGGACTGGCAGAAAACTGGTTAAGAGAGACGCGGTGAAAAAGGGGTGGCACGGCCATGCTTGTTGCTCCTGGAGAAGAAAGGCCCGGGGAGAGAATCGTCGACGTCGACGTCGTCATTGTTCCTGTTGTCGATGTAGGGGAATTCAGAGAGGACATTGGGCGTCTATGTCCCTGCCCTTGTCCCTGCGCCAAATACCCCGACGAGGTATCCGTGTAGGTATTAGGGAGGAGGTCATTCTGATTCAGATTCAGATTCAGATGCGGAGGGAAACCCTGTGTATCGACTGAGTATACGGATTGGGAACCTTGGTGGGAATAGATGGACATTGATCTGCGGCTGTCCTTTCCGTCGCCGAAATGGTTCGTTGTGCTCCAGTTTCTGTAGCCGTCGTAGGGGTGGAAGGAGAGGGCGGAGAGGGGGTTTTGTTGGGCGGAACCGGGGACGCAGTTTGTGTCTAGGGGGAATTCTTCGTCTTCGTCTTCGTCTCTGTCTTCTTCTTCTTCTTTTCCTTCTTCTTTCTCTCCATTTTCCTCATCATCGTCATCGTTATCGGAGAATCCCGATGTTTCGGACGAGGAAGAAGAGGAGAAATCATAGGGACTGCGTGTATAATATCTTTCCGCCTCCGGTGATAAATTCCTCTTCCTGGATTTCTCTTCTTCCGTTGCCTTTGCCTTCTTCATCGCCTTTGCCTTCTTGGCCGCGACGACGGCTTTGGCTTTTGCCTTTGCGGCTTTCTTCTGTTGTTTCTGGAAGGAGATGCGTTTCTTGTTGGTTTTAATCGAGGCGGCGAGGGTTGCTGGGGAGGGAGGCGGTGCGGCGATGTCGTATTTACTTTCGTTGCTTTCGCCCCAGTTGGAGAAGGTTAGGGAGGTGAGGGGTGGACTGTCCAATGCTTCGGCACCTGGACGACCGAAAACCCATGACTTCCGTGTTGTTATGGCGTAGTCTGTTGATGAGGGGGCGAGAGTCGAACCTTTCAATGACAGATTGGGACGGGGTTTTGTTTTGCCGATGCGGAAGGAGGGAGCGAGCGTTGAGAAGCGTTTTGCGTTATCGGCGAAAGAGGCTGAACCGGGGGATCTGGAACTTTCTCGCTTCAGACTTAGACTTTTGAGTCTGACAAGGTCGGCGGACGATCCCCTTCTGAGACTTTTCAGCCTGACGATTTCAGTCTTTTTCTCCTGGTCAAGAGTTTCCCTTTTGAGACTCTTTTGTTTGGCGACTTCTTTCTTTTCCTGGTTGAGTATTTCCTTCTTCTCGCTCCTCCGCTTAGCCAGCTCCTCCTTTTCTTGGTCAAGTGCCGCTTGAATAACACTCTTTTGTCGGACTATCTCCTGCTTCTGCTGGGCTGGCGAAAGTGGGGCCGTCCGAGGATTTTCCAAGGGAACGATGAGTTCGGTTCTCCGTTGAGTCGACGAGAAGGATGAAGCCCGGGCAATTTCGTGCGGGGAAGAGAGTTCTGTCTTTCGCTGGACTGACGAAAAGGATGCGGACCGGGAATTATCCTTACTAGTAACAGCCGGAAGAGGCCACGAACTCTCACTCAAAACGTCCGAGAATTTCCTTGGAGGTGACTTCGAAGCGACCTTCGTTGTAGGCTGGGCTATGGGCGCTAAAGGTGCCGGTCGTTTCTTTGGAGGTACACGAGGACTTTTCAAGGCGAGATCCAAAAGAGAGAGTTGAGGTGCCTTCTGGGTCATCGGGCTTATTCCTAATGCACTGTCCCGCGCACTGTCTGGTGATGGAAATACCTCGATTTCCTGTCTCAGAGGCGACGTCGAAAACTGGCGAAGCGGTAGTCTCCCTGAAGATTGCGCCATAAAAACAGGGACGTCGACCTGTTGAGATGGATCGGCGGAAGTTCTTGGATATTCAGTGAAAACATCCAGTTCAAGAGGCGGGGAGTCCGGTAGGGGAATAGAGACAGCTTCGAGCCCCAACTCCTCGAGGCTCTTGGACGCCTTGGTCACCTTGGACAATTTCGACTTGATGCTTGTATACTTGTTCTGGTTGTTCAGATGTGCAATAGCACGGAGACTAGATCGCCGGGGAACCTTTGGTCCTGGTGTTTTTGGAGGAAATTTCGGTCCTACAGATTTGCGAAAGGGTGCATTTGGCGCTGGCAAAGGCTCCTCAAGTGCAAGGATTTTTTGCCTGTAACTCACGTGGGCTCTAAACTTGCACAACTTGTAATCAACGAGGGCGAGGTGATAATGGTAAATGGTGACCAATGTTGAAGCAAAGAACAGAAAGCTATATTAGAGACGGTCAGCGATGTGGTGTATTTGGATCAAGTGTGACCGAAACCTACAATTGAACACCACTGGCGCAGGCCGCCATGATGGCCGCTGTCCATGCCGCTAGTGCTTGGGTCTGGGTGACTTTCCAGCTTCTATAGTTGGCATTCATTAGCATTGGCATATGAGCAATACGAATGGGTAGGAACTTACGCAGAACCAGCCCCTGCATTCTCTATAGCACACACAGCAGAGAAGCTCATACCCCAGCACAAAAATGCCAACCCATTACCAGCAATACACAGTCTGTGATCTGATCTCCATCGCATGATTTTAGGAAGAGCAGATAGACTCGTAATCATCACCAGAAAGGTCGGGCATGCTATGACTGTGAGCGTGAGAAGAGCGGGTTGTAACTGTGAATTATTCATGTCAGTCAGTTCGTTGGCATTTGGGTCCATGCAGCACGACGGGCTGCCCAGGGAAGAAGGGGCAACATACCCAGGCTCTGCCTCCAATTGTCAGAGCAGTCACACCGGCACCGAGCACCACCGCTGCAAAAGCACATTGGCATATCTTCAGAATTGACATCCATCTTGGTAGTCGGACAGGTACTCTTCTAAGGGTTTTGGAAAGTCGTGGGATATCTGGTCTTCCCCTCCGAGTAATGGATTGTCGTTGCACGCTCTCCCCTTGACTCGACCTGTTGGAAGTCTTTTCCAGGTGTGCTATACTCGTTGATGAGCGCGTCGTGCCAGCGACACTTGACAGGCTCTTCCGCAATGCTCGTCTCTGTGTCGACATGATTTTGTGAGGTTATCATTCGAAAGCGAGAGATGAGCATAGAAAGAAAAGCAATTGTGGAAAGGAGGACATAATCCACCTGAAAGTCCACCTGGGAGCCGCACGTAGTGGGCGAGACATGGAGAAACCAGCGGTGGTACCACCCTTCTTATGAAGAATGCAAGGAATGGTTATCCGTGCCACTGAAGTCACAGACCGTGATTACTACCCGGAAACCCTTGACCACGAGGTACCTAGGATGTCGTTGAAGGGACGAACCGTGGGATGGTTGAAAGACCTATCAATCACGATTCTTCGCCCACAGGATCCGCGGATCATATCCAGCAACGACATGGCGGACAAGCCGGCTTAGGCGAACCAGGTATGTAGTCCGCTGAGGAGACCCAATATTGAGTTCGGGTCTACGGAGTACCTAGTAATAGCTACCAAAGCCTGTATCGCATCAATCCATGTGGCCGGAGTACGCTGCGCAAGAGAGGCCTCAAGCTCACGATACGATTCGCAGTCCTTGCTTCGCTCCATCTGGAAATCAGCTAGCCAAAGAAAGTAGCGGGCCCACCAGGCTTAAAAGTAGTTCGCAAAGTGTAATGAGGCTGGAGAGATTCCCGTCCTTAGTAAGATGAAAGTCGCAGCACCCACAGCTTTCATTTTAATACCTTTATCTTCGCCTTCTCCCCGTCCACCACGCTTTTAATCAAACCCGAGCGTTCTCTTCTCTGTGACCAAGGTTGTGATGATGAAACCATGGTGGGTGTACCTACCTAGTACCACCTTAGGCAACGACGAGACACCAAGGTAGGGCGAAGAATGGGAAATAGTAGCAAGGGAGATGGTGTAATGGGAAGAAACAGAACAAAGGTCAAGCCTGGAGAAAGCGCGGCAGGACCTCACCAGCGAAAAAGCAATATGCCACCTATGCGTGAGAATGCTTGCATCAACGGAATCGACATCGTGAATGTTAAGAATAAATATCAAAGTAAAACCAATCAATCCCGCTGTTTGGGTTTTGCCACCCCAGTTGATTTCTCTCAATCAAGACTAGGCACACAAAATGAAAGCGACGACCGGAGCAGCGCCACCTCGCTCTCACTGCTTCGATTCACAATGACCATAGCTTGAGAGCTAGGACTGATATAAACATGATCAATTGCGTGCTCTACCATACGAACAAAGGTATATCCAATCAGCAAAACGTAATTCCAGACACCCGTCCGCGCTATGCAATGCAAGACAATAACTTCAGCCATCCTTACCAAACGCTCAGACAATTCAATCCATCAACATTCCCCATCCTCACTACCATAGAACAATGGACTCAAATCCCATCACCCTCCAAAACGCCCATCAAGATTCCGGCGCCAACACCTTTCAAGCTTTCTCTAACCTCCTTGACACCAACAGAACTAGCGACTCGTTTTTCCTCAACAACTTTGGCGCCAAATCCTCCGCTACGTCCACCGCGACGGCTAGGTGTACCAGGAGCATTGTTGGCAAATGTGCCGTTCTTGCCATCCACCCACGACACCAGACTTAACGTCTCGAGACCAGTGATGACATCTCGGAACTCTGTGTTGGTAAGTGGGTGCAGGGTATTTTCTGTACGACAGAGAGTGGTATATGTAGAGAAAAGTGTTTTGAGAGTCGGTGCGGCTAGCATGGTAGATGTCGCTGAGTTGGCAGTCCGAAATGGTGACGGTTCCGAATTCGAACATGTTTGCTTCTTTTTCTTCTGCTCAAGCGCAATGAGAGAGCAAAGGACTGCTTTTTGTTGAAGGTTGAGGGAGAGGAGACGCTGAGATGCGCCATTGCTGAAAACCGTAGCTGTGACTCGGGCCATGTGAGCTATCGTTGCTCGAGGAGCTGTTTCGACGGTGAGGTGTGCCAGAGGCTGTGATGTTTTCTTCGGCGTTCGGCCAGCAGATGGAGAGGCCAGGTTCATGTTCTCTAGTAGCGGCGTTTTCGTCGGACTCGGTGTGGGCGAAGGCGTAATCTCTGTGGCCTTCATCAAAGATGCGGTCGTTTCAGACTCAATGAGGTCAATCGCACGGAGACAAATGGCAAAGGCTTTGCGAAGATCACCAGTTTGCGCTGCTACTTTTTTCGAGGCGAATTGAATTGCTGTGGGATGGACAAAGGGGATAAAGTCTGCTGCTGTCGTCGTCGTTGTTGGTAACAGAGATCGCAGTTTGGTGGTGAGAACTGATGCAATTTGCGGTACGCTGTATGGCATGAATGGAAGAAGCTGTGGTCGGAGCCCTCGCGACTTCAGTCGCGGAAGGAAGCGGTCTGTGAAATCGAGCGCATTGGCTATGCCGACAATGACGAGGTTCGAGGATTCTTCGAGCGACCATTCAAAGAGCTTATAAAGGAGGTCGACATCAACATCGAGGAGGTGATCGATCTCGTCCAATATAACCAGATATGGAGTCTCGCCATCGTAGAACATTTCCTCCAATGCTTCTGTCTCGGATCCCTCAAGAACATCGGTTTTCTCGAAGTCGTCCAATAATTTTGCAAAAATGTCCTTTGCCGTCTTGACGCTCATGCAGTTGACATAAGTGCTTTTGTGTGAGATCTCCCCTCGGAGCTCAGAGCAGACCTGATTTACAAGTGCACTCTTGCCAGTTCCCGGGGGCCCTGAGATGTAGATGCATCCTGACGACTTTTCCAGAAGTCGTTCCGAGATATATTCGCTCAGCTCTTGATTCTCCTTCTCGCGTCCAACAAGTCGTTCAGTGTTCCCGCCCCGGACAAAAGCTTGTCGCGCGGTATTGTAAACGCTGAATCCAGAGAGTCGAGGTGTAGATGGTGTGCGTTGAGTTTGTGGTGTCGATGGTCGTCCGATGAGTCCGACGCGATGCCTTGGCGTTATGGGTATTTTCTTCGATAGCGCGTCGCGGTGTCTAGGAGTCGATGGCGTGGGTGGTTTTGCCTCTTCTTCGAATTCAACATCGATGACTCTTGATTGAATGCCGCGCTTTCTTGGTGATAGAGGTATTCTTGACTCGGGTGCGCCATGCTTTGCTGGGGTTGTCCGTACTGCGGTTGACTTGTTGGGAGACGCTGCATTTTCGACCGCTAGCTCATCCAGGTCCATGGCATCGCCGCCATTGCGAGAGAGTTTGCGTGTCTTGCGGGACACAAACGGGGTTTCATCTTCGTCTGCAGCGATGACAAAGTCTGCGCGTCTTTTGGCTCGAGTCTTGCGCGGGCTGAGGTCTGGTGCTGGAGCTGCATCTGGATTGATTGTGAGTCTTGAGCAGACTTGGGCGGGAGCCGTTGGTTGCGACTGACCGTTGTGCTCAGTAGAGCTTCTATTGCGCTTTCCGAGTATGGTGGGCATGATGATTGAAGCTGGCGAGGGAAGTGCGATGTGATGTGTGGTGGTGGTGGTGGTGGTGGAAGCAAGAGTTGGTGAAGGGAAGGGGCTGTCGCGCTTAGTCTATAGTGGAATTGGCTGTCGCGTCGCGTCAAGATTCATCCTTGAACACGCGACGGAAACACGCCAAGTCTTCACGTGTACGAGTCAACCCTCTTGTCTTCACCTGCAAGTTCTCTTCTCTTCACCCTCCAACCCAACATCACAACTGCACTCATCACCGTCTGAGGTTTGATCACTGTAGCCTGTTGAACAGAGATGGTGATGATCTTGTTGCTGGGCAGGTCAAACTACCATGTATACTGCAAACCTCGATCCCTCTTCCTTGGAACGAAACACGCGTGTTTCTCGAGATATCTTAGTTGTGTTTACTGCCGAGGGTACTATTTAAAATCTCGTCGTTTCTCAAGGAAGAGCATTACTTACACACATATGCATCACGTCTCGAGCTCCTCAATCTAAAAATGACACATATTTCAAGAGCTACTATTTGTGGGAAGATCGATCGCATCCAATCTGAGGTTTGATCCTGGAATCCAGACCTTGAACTGTAGCTAATACGAATATAGATAGAGTCGATTGAAACGGTCTTTTATGCATCATGGCGCCTCTATCCAGTACCACCGCTGGAAAATATCGAGAAACTACAGTCCAGGATTGATACCCTGACTGTGCAAATCATCAACACCAACGACGCGGTAGCAAATTCGCCTGATGCCTCCATCTTCAAATGCTTCGGCGACGTCGTCGCTGCACTTGGGAGGAAAATGGAGCGTCTAGCTGATGAGGTTGAGGAAATTCGGAATGGAGATCCAAATTACGAGGGTCCAGGGACTGCAGCATCTGAATTCGCGAGAATAACCAAAGAGGTGAGCAAGCTTACCATTATGCCACTTTCTGTCATTAACATCGGCCAGTTTGCTTCGATGGACGAAACCTTGGGCGACATCAGTCCATTACATAGAGACGAGATACGTCCTATTCTTAGTCGAATGTGGCGTAAGAAGAGTTGGTGCAGCATTGGTCTTCGAGTCCTCGCGACGACGATTTCGTTACCAGAGCACAGCACACTCTTCGACCGGTTCAACCCCACAATTATCGAACTGTTCGCCAAATCCAGACTTGTCGGTCGAAAGATGAGGAGCCTTGCCGAGGAGAATCTCCTGGACGATCTCGACGATGAGGGTGGAGAGACTCTCACAGACCCTCATCCTAGCAATGATACCATGCCCAGCGATGAAGCTACTCCAGCTCAAGCAATACCTGACACAAGCGATTTAGCCGGTTTACGAGAGAGCATTCTCCAAGCGACTGACGAGAAGCAACTCTCCAAGACCTTACTCGTCTACGTCGACGCTCTCGAGTCCACGTCTATCTTTCTTGCCTGGGAGCGAAGAGATGTCTCCGACGACCAAGACCGTGTTCAAAAGCGATCGTTCGCCCAGTTCGAAGAGGACTTTGAAGCCAAGGACCTCAAAACCCATTTGAAGCGATACGAGGCACGTCTCGTTGAGCGTGAAGATGCCCTCCAGACCCTGAGGCAAGAAATAGAGGTGAGAATCGGTGATGCAGAGAAGCTGGACATTGGGATGAAGGATGTCAAGCTTCGTCTGAAGAAGCATGGCAGGAGACAGCGACCATCAGTTCGGAAATAGATATCACTAGACTCAGGCCTGCTGCTGTTGTTGTTGGGTTACTAAGATCGCGCAGACTCGGCGACATGATTCATGGGTGAGGTGGATGAGGCGGTGAGTTGACAACTCTAGAAGTTTCCTTTCTACAATTACTGGTTTTTGGGAATACAGGCTGCTCATATTGTGGTAAATGGGGAAAGTGAGGGAAAGACAGGTTGATGGTAGCAAGTAGTATGCTCTGTCATCACAAACGAAAATCGAGCAGGCAGGGAGGATTTGGTTGGCTCAACCTCCGCAGTACTTCCCTACCAATTCTTTCTCTACATCAGACCAGCCAGTGGCAGATTCCTGCTTTCCATTGATAGAATCATTCACAGACGCGCCGGATTCTCGAGTACAGCGTCCGAACAATGCACCAATGCCATTTTCAGTCCAACGAATGAATGTGGGTGTTTGCAGCTCGTGGGTTGTACAGATCGCGGAAAGCTACAGCACTCGTTAAATATGAGCCTGATTTGCAACCCGTTGGTGACCAGCCCGACTGATTGACGACAGTTTTGAAGAGCTCCCTGTTTGTGCTGGATCTCTTATAGCGGCAATGGTGGGTGGTGAGGTGAGTCAATCAGGTTGATGGTTCGTGATAGCAGTCTGATGATATGTTGATATTCGCAGTGGTTCTGGCATCAGCCTTATTGCTGAAATGGGAGAACGGAGGTCATACCGCCATGTCGGAAGATACTATGTCCGATGCCAAGGTAGCTTCCGTTCCAGCACGTTTTGATGGCTTGTACCACAAATCCTTAAATGGAGAAAAAAATTGTGGTGCTGGGGAGAGCACTCAGCCTGAGCTGCTTGACGATATCGGCCTCGTAGTACTACCCGGTTGTTGTATTTGATGATACCAGAACGCTGGAACTGTTACCAAATTTGGACTGCTGTGTATTCCTGGCTTTTTCGGTTACATTTCCCGGTCCATGAGACGTCCGTCATTTCTCCGTGCTGAGGGAGCACACATTTTCGAGTGGCACAAAGACAACGGCCCAACGGGCTGCGGCATTCGTACCAAGAGTACCTCGACAAGAACGCCCGTTATTCGGACGTTGCAGTTGACGTGGTCGATTGGGATAGCTTCCAATCGGAATCTTACCTGCCTGATCCCGGTGGTACGAGATAGGTGAGGATGTCGATGTCAACACCAATCCCAATGGTCAGTCGGCCCAGGCTCATCACAAGTACACTACTAGCCCTATTGTATGCTTGTTAGCTGCCTCGATCATGGTCACAGGACAAGCTGACTATGAGCAAGCGGTTGGGCTCCTCTGGTCCTTTTGGAAAAGTCCCGACCCTCTGAGCAGCAGCAAACAAAACCACACCGCCGAGGTCGTTTGCCCCATCCAGCCTCGATGCGAACTCACACCTCGCCTGCCTCCGCATACATTGTGATTGTCTCCTCGTGCAAAGCCCACGCCAGAATCATGTTTGCTCGCTCTACAGGGGCTTCTGCCTCCGCAGCTGTAAGACGCAGGTCTGACACCGCCTTCCTAGCCTCGCATGGCGTGGTGGAATGATTGTTTATATATACGTGTTTTTCGTTCCTCAGACTAACCTTTGAACTGTTTGTCCGCTTTCGATTGATTCACTTCCGACTCGTTGTCACCCTACTTCCGCACCTTTCCGAACCTAACTCATTGAACTTTATACTATATATTGTCATGGTGGACATGAAGGTCTGCTCCTGCGGCTCACAGCATTGGTGTCCACATCGCGGACCCCGTCGCCATCGTCACCAACACAGATACATCCCTCGAAAACCAATGTACAATCGACCTTACTGGCCGGCCTTTTTGCGCACCCGTGGCCGTCAAGCCCTCTTCAGATTCTGTCCCTGGTGCGATCTCGAAGAACAAATCGAGGCGTTCACACAATGGAGTGTAGAAGAATTGGTATGTCGTCTTTGCGCCCACCCACCAAATTCTCCTCACAGCTCTGGCTAACAATGCTGCCAGCTACCTCAAATGTTCGGCTGGGAGGCAGCGGAAGCTTGGTTGGTGGTTCACGATGAATTCCACCTTGGAGAGGATTTGGGCGACATGTCCTTCTCGCAGGTTCCATTGGATCTGATGGAACATATTGCTAGAGTCGCGGCGGGACATAGTATGGGACGGGATGTTCCGGGCCTGATCAGCAATCAAGTCTTTGGACTGATACAGCAGATAGCCGGTCAGCAGGATGCCCTGGTGAGAATGCCGCGAGGCGATATGTTTGGGAATCCTCGCCGAATGAGATATCCTCCAAGACCTCCGGAGTTTTCGGTGTTCCAAGGGTCGCGGGATCCATTGAGACTGGGGCAGTGAATTCGAATGTGTATTTGGCGAGAGATGGCTAAACTGGATTTGAGATTGGCGGAAGCAATGTCTATTTATATGGTACGAAACGAAGTGATCGAGCTTTCATGTAAACTATGGGATAAAGCCGTGGGTCTGGAGCTGGCGGTGTTAGCTGGAATTTGACCTCGTCCGCAGTTGTGCCGTCTGCGGACTGACGCTCGTGTCAACGAGTCTCAAACATCACTTTCTCATCGCTCGTCTGCGTATCTTCAATCCAAGTACAATAGTTCGCGAGGGCATTCATGAGTTGATTATAGCTCGTGAGATACAGAAGATTGTTTCCCCAGGTGTATATCTTCTCCTCGTATTCTTGCTCACAACAGGAGTGCGCCAAAATCACCCACCGTTATATCGGCAATGTTCGAAGGACGTAAATCCTTGATTACGTCGATAGCTCCCATCGAAGACGCTTCATCTACACCATACAGCGAGAATCTTTAGAATCTTTTTAGCAACAGAAATCCCAGGTTCTAGGAGCATCGATGCGGCATGTAGGCAATGTGCAGAATCTGATCGCGGGCGACATCCGCTGAGGGCCGCGCGTGCCATCCCGTATGATTTCCGCGGCACAGATAAGAAAGGTCATTATTAGCTGCCCATACTGGGATCTCGCAGCGTACCATCCGCTTCACTTTGTGAAAGGGAGGTAACCAGTCGCCTTATGGTCTGCTGTGTGAGGTGACACGAATTGTCATTTTATTTACGAGCTTGGTCGCAGCTGTATTGTCGTACAAGACTCAACCTAGCCACTGTCAGCGACAATTCTGATCTTTCCAAGTGTTTGGTACGAGTTGTGTACCAGAACTCTCACTGGACGCATTTTATATGTTAGGCTTCTACAAGGTATTATAGAAGATGGCCCGGATTGGCTGTCACAACCATTCAAGGTCAACATGCGAAGTTGTAGGACGCTCTTAGCGATTCCTCTTTACGTGTGCAATTAGAGGCACGCAGATCAAAGCCCAAGTACAGGAAGCTAGTAGTGAAGAGAGGCATCAATCTCGAGATACGCTCAGTCACCATGAAAAATCAGCATGAAGCAAAGCAGCTAGCGTGTGAGGTGGTACTTAGCTTACAAGGTGAGAATTGTGTCACTTTGAGAACAGGAGCCCACGTAGGAGCGAGTCCTTGAGTATATGAACACAACTGCGTCGCACCAGGAAAGGGGGTTGGCGAATGTACTTCTCGATAATGGCGTGGAATATTAATAAGCCGAGAATAGTGTTCAGTCGATGGGGCTGTGATGGAATTGGTTGCATGGTTGAGGTCGAGGTCTACTGCAAGTGTGAGTCAGAGCAGCTGACGGTGCCAAGATTATATCCCGATTCGGCAAGCGTGCTGACAAGGGTCTTCCCGATGTCCCGTCTGTACCTATTTAGCCAGGACCTTTCTCGCTTTCCATCTCTCTCTCATCAACTTTTTGGCAGCCTGAGAGCCTCGCAGCTTCACTTCCCCAAATACTAGAATCTCGTTGGCCTCAATTCGAGGCCTCATACCATATCATCATGGTCGGAGCAACTGCCACAGCAAGCTCGGCCTGCCGAGACATCACCGTCTTCTTCCAACCATCACAGCTGCTTACCGTTCACATCCCACCATGATTACTCCCTCTTCGACCCGTCGTTCTTGTTCTCCTCCTTCGAACTGCCCCTTGACTCGACGGGCAATGCTGGCAGTTCCATTACCTCCACCTGTACCCCTCATTTCAATGCTTTCTCTCTCGACACCATTGTGCCTTCGACCAACTCAGTCGAAAGCATCGACTCCTCACTTGAACTCAACGATTCAGTCTCGTTCCCATGGGATACACAACAAGGTTTACTCTCTCTCGGAATAGATCCAGGCCCGCCAATCACCTCTGCCACTGCGGACTCCACCAGTTTTGTAACATTCTCAAGCACTACATTCGATGCCCATGGTAAGAGACTAACCCTCTTCGCCTTGAATCTTTTACTAACATCAAGCAGACAACCTCTCTTTCTTTGATGATCTATCACCATCAATCTCAGTGCCAATGCAAGATCGTTCCAAGCAATCATTGCCTGCAGAACAGCTCAACGGCGACATCACTTTGCTTTCGACGCCGCTGAGTGGTTCGACTCCTAGTCCTGCCTCATCTCAATCAATTCATTCATCCCGTCGCCAACAGCAAACTTTCACGCCAGGATCACGTGAGAACCCTGTCTCTGTTGACAGAATTGAGAAAAGACAGCGAAACAATGTAGCTGCTCGCAAGTATCGACAGAAGCGAATTGACCGCATTGAAGAACTCGAAGCTGCATTGTCAAGTATGACCAAGGAAAGAGACGATCTACGAATCAAGGCTGCCAGAAGCGATGCCGAGATTCAGCTGCTCAAAGATATGCTACATAGACCAAAATAGGCGCGAAAATAATAGAAAAATTGTTTCCAAGTCTTCCGTTGTTGTAACCACACTACTTTCGGCTACTTTCGCTCCGGCGCCCAACAGGACTGATCCTTTCCACAACTATGACTATTTATCCATTGGAATCGTTAGGTTTGTTGGCATTATTCGATCGCATCCTAGGCATTGTTCAGTCAGTGGGGTGCTTCTGATTGAACATTGACAGTTCCAGGGAGTATTGTAAGAGCTCAGGCGATGTCAGCTTGTAAAAATCATAGTAGCCAAATGTTGGCTGTGATCGTATCGGCAAAAAAAATTCGTCATCATGTTACTTGGGATTGATTGTTGGGCAGCTTCACGTACCTTGCATAGACCTTCAGGTAACGAAGCTTCAGTCGGCATAGTCACTGTTTCAAGGCTCAGGGAAGTGGGCAACGAGGACATGATTGTTCATGCTATCTCTCTGTATCAATTACCTCGATTCAAAGATATATATATTTCAACATTCAGTTCCCATAGTTTTTAACATCTCATTTCACGATGGTCAACATCAGAGTGATGGCAAAGTGATTCATCGAAGGCTTAGAATAAATCCGTCTTAATTGTTCCCCTTAGCCGTCGAGATCGATATCGCATGGATCTGGTCAATGAGGCAAAGAATGAGACACCAATGCAGCTTACGGCGATCATGGATGACTTCAGATGAGCCATTATGATTCATTCCTTGGCGTCCGCTTTAGGCAATCTATTAAACTGACACGTGATTATTTTCTGCCGCACAACTTCGAGAAGTCTGGCTCATCTTCTCGATGAGAGAAAATTGAAGTATCGAGGAGTATATGCAGTTTATAACGATTGCTATGGTTTCTCATCGCCTTTATTCATCCATAGAGGTCACCCCAAAAGGCGTTGTAGCGTCAAACCCTTCAACTACATGGCCGAAATGGAAGTCAGTCATACTTAGTAGTATACAGTCACGGTCCCAAGACTCTGCTGGTAGAAAGATTGTACTGGTACTTCTCTATTGTTTTTTCATCAATAATAAATTCGAGTCGGTCCTCGAGCGGAACTGTTTCTCAGACAACCTTGAGCGCAAATCTCAACACTTTTCCGCATTCGTAATGGTCATAAACTGCTCTCTAGGGACAGACATGGTTCGCGCTGTCTACCAACGTCCATTTAAATCTCCCGCAACGTCTAGATATCACGTTGCTACGCAAGTTCCAACTACTAGACGGGAGTAGCTAAAGTGCAGCAGTGGGAGGAGAAAGGGTTACCCAGCCTCCTTCGTGATTGCCATCGCCAGCCTCTCGAACGCGACGTCGTCGCGTCATCTCCAAGACTTCTTCGGCATCGCTCGGATCCGACAGCTCAGCACTTTTTCATTGCTACACAAACTATTACTCCCAATCAACAAGCATCTACACTTCCTCGTATCGGCTTAACATCCGTCGTTGATCAACATCAAAGCCACCCAGCTTCAAGATCCCCTCGAAAATTCGCTTCATCACGCAATGGACACATCAAAGCTTCTCGAGGAACATCAAGCTGGCGTTCAGCGCATCCAGACCCAGGTTCAGAAGTTCTACAACGAGAAGAAACATTTTCGCGTTTACCATGGATCAACCTCGTCGACCAGGCCGATGTCTTTCACCCGAGACGCGATCGTTGATACTAGCGACATGCACAGGATCTTTCCTGTCGACACAAAAACCATGACTGTCAAGGCAGAGCCTAATGTGCCCATGGACGTGCTTGCCGCTCACTGTATCGCTGCCGGTTACGTACCAAAGATAGTCATGGAGTTCAAGGGAATCACGTGTGGAGGCGGATTTGCGGGCATGAGCGGTGAAAGCTCAATGTATCGCTATGGGCTGTTCCAAAACACTTGCTGCGAGATCGAGATTGTGCTGGGAGATGGCACCGTCGAAATTGCAAATCGAGAACGCAATCCGGATCTACTTCGAGAAGCTGGTGGCAGCTTGGGTACATTTGGAATCATTACTCTCGTTACCATTGAACTTCTTCACGCAAAGTCTCACGTTCAGCTTGAAATCCTACCAGTCAGCGAGCCATTGGACGTCCCTGACATCATGGAGACAGCTTGCTCTGACGAAACCATCGAGTACATCGATGGTATCTACTTCAACCGATCTTCGGCCGTCGTCATGTTCGGAAAAATGATAGACCAATCCGCAAAGGATACTCGTGCACCTCTCTTGACTACCAAGCAAGTACACTGGTTCGCCGACACGATTGAGGCTCATCTCAAGAAACACAACAACAAAATATCCACAGTCACCAACTCGGAAACCAAGGCTCAAGCCACACCTACGAAGGAGAACCTCCGAGGCGCAGCGTCCGAAGTTCCTCCAGTGCTTCTCACTCTGACCGATTACCTGTTCCGCTACGACCATGGCGCCTTTTGGGGTGGTAAATTAGCATTCAAACATTTCCACGTTCCTCAAAACCGCATCACCAGAGCTATCGCAGATCCTTTCCTGGACTCCCGCACCTGCTACCAAGCTTTGCACAAATCTGGCCTCGCGGACGAGTATGTTGTCCAAGATTTCGGCATACCAGCGGGCACAGTCAAAGAATTCATGACATACGTTGCCACCGAAATGCCAGAATGCCAAATCTTCCTCTGCCCGCTCAAGCCTGCCAAAGAAATCGAAATCGACCTCCGCTTCAACGAGGCTGTAGCCAAAGTTCGAGACCAACGTATTTTTGGTGTCGGGGTCTACGGCCGTGGTCCGCGTAACCACGAAAAATTCGTCGAGCTGAATCGCAAGCTTGAACTGAGGTCGTCAGAGTTGCTGGGAAGTAAGCTGTTGTATGCTAGGACTTACTTTTCCGAGGAAGAGTTCTGGACTGTTTACAAAAAGGACTACTATGACGAGATCAGGAAGAAATACCGGGCGGAGACTTTGCCCAATGTCTATGACAAGTTGAAGGCGGACATGAACTACTGGCGGCCCAAGAGAGCGGTGAGAGGAATATTGGAGACAATGTGGGATGTGAAAGTTGCGAAGAAGGGACACTATTTGTTGAGGAAGAATTAGGTTGGAGTGGGAGGCACTTGAAGACAGTAGGTTTCAGCTTGGTGCATGGTGTTTGTTGGGTTTTAATTCGATTCTTCGCTAATACCAAAATCTGATACTTGTTCTCCACCACGTCTTCACGACATTCAACAAGCATATGTGAATCACCCTGGATCAGCAGCCGAGACTCTATTCGTCGTCGTCGGGATCGTGGTCTTCGCTGTCCATGTGCAAAGCGGAAAGGTAGACATCCTAATCCTAGCGTCCATACCCATATCTCCATCTACGGTTTCGTGTAAGTCGCCCCTCCACTGCCGTTATTATAGTAAGTAGAGCCATTTGGGTTGGAGTAGTAATAGCTTCCATTGCTATTCGTGATTAGCCTATACTGGTATCTTGGAAGGGGCGCGTGGATGTACCTGTTGGAGTAATGGTATGAGTTTTGGTTGGACGCGCTGGAACCGTAGTCGCGGGAGCAGTAGTGGTTGCCTGTCATGGGTCAATGGTTTTGTCTCTACTGTAAGGGTTGCGTTGCATCGTACCTTGGGAGTTGGTGCCACTGGTGGTGATGGTATACCCGGCCCCCGACGTTCCACTTGATCCCGAAGAGCCTGAGCCTGAGCCTGAAGTGTTCTTAGACATGATGAATAGTATGTGTGAGTTTTCGGGAGGCTGAAAAGATGAAGTTGGGGAGATTGAGTTGAGAAGTGACGGGCGTGAACAGTATTTATCATTTTCTTATCAGTGTTAGCATCAGGTCATCTGTCTGATATTGACAACTTGAAAGAGGGGTCGCGATAATCACGGACGGGAGACTGGGATCCTTGCAGGCGCGTTTTACATATCGCCTGATCACCTGTTCTCGTGCCGAGGTGCTCCATCGGTTTCCTATCCGCTGCCGATTGATTGGCCATTCTAGGGCTCCCGCGTGGAGTCGTCCCAATCGGTGCCTGTGTGAACCCGGCTTTGGCCGCTGATTATTATGTCGCGCATTTTGAATTGCTCGAGACGGTGAGAGAATCCTAGGATCCGAATTTTAAATGGTTGGCTGATTGCGGCAAGACGCGCCAGTGTACGTTGTCACGAGACAGGCTCCACCCGTGTATCTTTGAGAGTGGAGTCTCTTCGAAAGGGCGTAGTTGCTCAGCATTGTTGAGTTTACCAATCCCGAGCCTTAGGCTAAATATCTCAGGAAGGGAACCCATAAGAGTAGTCGACAGAGGCGCAAGATCTGGATCGTCTTAATGTGAAGTTGATGCGATGGAAAACGATATTCATCCCGTGGATTGTAGCAAGATCGGCAGGTTGGTTCAGTCTGGCTTGGAAAGCTCTAATCTAGAGCCCTTCATTCTTGATTGAACCATCCGCGGATAAGTCCGTCCAATCCATTGTTTACAGGTCTCCGAGCGGCTGGGCCCCAATTGCAAAGTATACTATATGTACGGACGCAGAA
Source organism: Venturia aucupariae (assembly GCA_003693225.1). NCBI lineage: Eukaryota > Fungi > Ascomycota > Dothideomycetes > Venturiales > Venturiaceae > Venturia > Venturia aucupariae. The sequence goes on along the minus strand of QWZN01000054.1, from coordinate 101,689 downwards.
CCCAAGTCCCCATGCCAATATTCCAGTTCACGAAGATACATAGGTCTTGCTCACTCTTTGAAGAAAAACAGGATATGATCCAAGCTTAGGTCCTGGTGGTCCTATATTTTCATGTGTGCCAAATTCTTTACCGTGTATTTTGCAGTCACTGCGTACGTTCCAATGCAGGTCGAAATGCGTTCGTGGAGAGACGGCTTGCTCTGTTGCTACTGATTCGCTGACGGGATTCGTAGAAAGGCGTGAGATAACAGGTTTCGGTTGATAGAAAGTGGAAAGCCCTTCACAGCTGCGGCCAAGTCTGTCTCCAGGATAAGTTGTGGCTTCACTCGGTGTGAGCTCTTGTGGGTGGAACAGAACCTGTCCATCCCTCTCCTCTTTATTGTCCAACTTGCCCGTTGAACTCTCCCAGCTTCAGACCATACCGGAAACTGCCGGGCAACGTTCCATTGCCAAAAGTCCAACTACTTATACCGATGTCGAATCCATGGACCTCAAAACAGAAGCAAAGTGCTCGACTTTCGAAGCTGGAAGAGGGCGCAGTCGTCGAAACCAAAGTCTACCGATTCAAATGACGCGGGAAAGTCTGAGAGTAGCGGTTTGCTACGGATTAGGCAGATCTCTCAACGTCGTGCTGAGGAGGCGGATGAATTGAAGGCAGATGTCTCAACGTCGTGCTGAGGAGGCGGATGAATTGAATCCCATCCTAGCCAGGGCCTCTGCGGATGGCGCACTGTTGGTAACGCGTCTAGAGGGGCCGAGTGCGTCAATACGGGATGTACAAATGCGGATGACGGTACAGAGTGCAGTGAGGCCTAGCATAGCCACGGATATCATGAAGCGGGATTGTATCTTGAGGGACATTCGCTTCTTGTTGGTGGACGAGCTTCTGTATGAAGCGCCCGTTTCTCGCTCACCTTTCCCCTTTGCGCACAAAGTCCGCGGTACGAGTACGAGTCCGATCTTGAGCCAAGTTTATCTCCAGAGTCTCCACCATTCACCATGCCTTGCTGTAAGCCGCATGCGTTTCCGACAACATCATTTTCCACCATGTCTCTGAACGCAATGTCAAAAGGAGACGTTCCTGCCCTCGTTATGGCTCCTTCCTATCTTCATCGCGAATTCCTACTCCTACATCTCTCTTCTCCAACACCGCCATGATGCTCGAACCTAGAAAAGGAGGATTTTCCTACTACCACTATGATCCCTCTGTAGCTGCCGCCATCCTGTTTACCGTCCTCTTTTTCCTTACGACCTTGTTACATACCTACCAGATGATCAGGACGCGCACATGGTTCCTGGTTCCCTTCGTGCTGGGTGGCATCTGTAAGTGTGCTTGAGAAGTTGAGATGGTCCAAGATTTGAGTACTGATTACTATTATTACAGGTGAAGGAATTGGGTATATTGGCAGAGCAGTATCAGCAGCTCAGACCGGCGAGCGAACGCTAGTTCCATACATCATCCAAACCGTCCTCCCTCTTGTCGCGCCTGCTCTCTTTGCCGCGTCGATCTACATGGAGTTGGGACGGATCGTGGAAGCTGTGGAGGGCGACGCGAATCTGTTTATTCGGAGGAGATTCTTGACCGCCATATTCGTTTGCGGCGATGTGCTGTCGTTTTTCTTGCAAGGCGCTGGTACGTTTGGGTAGAAGTCCAAAAAGCTCATGGGCATCAGCTAACAAACGGTCTCAGGTGGTGGATTGATGGCATCGACGACAATCTCCACTCGAAAGCTAGGCACCACGATTATCGAAATCGGCCTCGGCGTACAAATCGGGTTTTTCGCCGTCTTCGTCCTCGCCGCAACCATTTTCCATTGGCGAATGCACAAGACTCCGACTTCTCGTTCCCTCGAAATTGGCTGGCAGATGCATATGATGGCTCTCTACTCTACCAGCTTGCTCATTCTCGTTCGGTCCATCTTCCGTCTGGTTGAGTTCTCCGACGGGTTTGACGGGCCACTGCTCCGGCAAGAGGTCTACATATACGTGTTCGACGCCGTTTTGATGCTGTTTGTCATGCTCATCATGAACTGGATACATCCTAGCGAGATCAAGAGTTGGTTGAGGGGCGGTGCATCTGCGCAGGGCTTCAGGATGAAGACCACGAGCGTGACCACCAACGCTGTATGATTATTCCGTGCAGGGGCGTGGCTACAGGTTTGATGCTACAGGGCTTGGTGTTGGTAGGCGTGAGTAATAAATGAATGGAGTACTGGTGGAGGGCGCACATGTACAAAGATATCTAGACATTTCCCAAGCTCAGGCATAATAATAGACATACTAGTAATGTTTATAAACTAATTCGAACTCAAAAGAACCTCGCAGGCATGAGCTTGATATCGTTTGCCGAGTATCATACGCGAGACAGCCGGCTGTTGTAAAGAAGCGGTATCGCTTTCTATCCAACCGAGAGTCTACATGGAGAGAGCGAGTTCGCAAAAACATCGCATCCAAATACAGACGAGAGTCGGGTTGGACCCTTATGACCCCTTCAGGCTAAATCCAACTAGTACAAAAAGTCAGCCTTGGTCCCCGCACTAACTGCGCTACGCGAGAACGAGCAATCTACTATACTGTTACGCCGCGGGTCGACCTTCCGGAAGATAATTCAAAGGAGATTGCCCCTTGGCTAACAAGGATATAGCTTCGTTCAAAAACGAATCAGAAGCGTGGTGTTGTCACTTCCCCTGGCTTGACGGGGTGATTTGGTGCGTTTTTGTAGGGATATGGATTTGGAGAGCTTTCTATACAGTAGAATATACAGTATGTACAGTATAGTAACCGGGTCGATTGTTGGCATTGGGATTATATATTATACATGTAGACCCGCTCAAGACTGCGTTAGAAAGACACCAGATCCTTCACATCCGTTTCCTTTGCGAATCGCTCCCTGGAAGCAAAAGGGCATCATGACCGCTATTGTCGAGCACCCCCTTGGTGAGCACTGGAATGTAAATGATAGTGACGCAGTCACTAGCAACGATCCGGAAAAGATATACAAGGAATGGGATTACCTCCGTAACCAATGCCCCGTTGCCAAGGTGGATAGGCATTGTCCGGATGGGTATTGGTTGATGACTAGGTATGAGGATATCAAGAATTGTGCTACGGATTCGGAGACGTTTATTTCGAGGGTGCATGCTGTTGTTCCTAGTGGTGAGTTCATGATGTCGCGTGGCATGGAATGGAATGAGATGGGATTTGAAGAGTTGAGGATGAGTGAGTTGGAACTGATGTCTGATAGATCCGAGGGGGATTCGACGGCCTCCTTTGACGTTCGATGGAGCGAATCATACACCTTATAAACGAGCTCTTGAGAGAACACTGAATGCGCGTCGTCTTAAACGCCTTGAGGTTGTTCTCGAGGAATGTGCGACGGACGAGTTGCAGAAACTCATTTCGCGTGGGGAAGGAGATGTTTGTACTGAGTTTGGGGCCATGTACAGTGCCTGGGTGGAATGCCACTGGTTGAACTTGGACAAGGATATTGCACCCGGTCTGGCGACGAATGCAAAGTTGTGGGTTGCAGCTTGGAGAGTGCAACATTGGGAAGATGTCAAGAAATATTCTGAGGGGTTTTATGATATTGCTAGGGATCTGCTAGCGGACAGAAGAAAGAACCCTAGTGATCCTGAAGAGGTCAGTGGTTTTTTGACCGGCGACGAAAATTATCACTTACACTGTGTAGGATCCAGCATCGTCTTTGTTGCTTGAGCGTGATGCCCAAGGTGAACCCCTTGAAGAATTTCACTTGGTTGGTTGTCTCAGACAGAGTCTAGTGGTGGCGATGATTGCACCTGTAAGTATTCACAATTACATTCTCTCTCCGTCCAGTTCAGCTAACAGGTTTAGACTATCTTTATAGGAATGTCAGCAAAGCATTTGGCCGATGATAAAGAATTGCAGAAGAAGTTGAGAGCGGATCCAGAACTTATTCCTGCGGCCGCTGAGGAATTCTTCCGATTGTACACTCCCTACAGATCGTTCGCTCGTTCAGCTTCTCACCCTGTCGAGATCTCCGGTCAAATGGTACAACCTGGCGAACCGCTAGCGATGACCTATGCGTAAGTCATCTTTGCCTTCAAACATCTGAGATCCAAAACTAATGCTGAAAAGATCTGCCAACCGAGATCCTGAACAATTCGATCACCCAGGCGAGTTCATCTTGAACCGTGAGAACATCACCTCGCATCTTGGTTTCGGCAGAGGCAAGCATCGGTGCGCTGGAATGCCGCTGGCTCGCCTGGCCATGCAGATCTTTATCAAGACATTGCTGAGAGACACCGAAGACTTCGAAGTCACAGGGCCACTAGACTTTGCTCGCATGCCTGAACTTGGGCTCATCAGCTGCCCAATGACGTTTGTGGCTAAAGACGAGTAGGAATCCACGTTCCGGAATCGAATCCCTCACAAGTATGACACAAATAGTAGATCAAATTTCTTCTTTACATTGACTTCCTCAGAGGTTGCACAGGCGAATATGGCGCGGCGAGGCGCTTACGTCCACGGAGACCAGCTTTCATCCTACGGCAAAATCAGTCACAGAAGCTTCCACACAAGTGCAATACTCACGTGTTTCTTTTTAACTTGTTTGTCTAGGTTCTCCACTGCAGCCAGAACTCCACCAACCCACTTCTCACCTGGCTTCGACCAGCTAAGTGATTGTACGTTTGTCCTTCGCATGATGTTTGCTTTGAAGCTATTGAGCTTGGAACATTTTGTGGAGAGATCTTCCATCTCGCCTTTGGTGTGATATATCTTCTCCACATTTTCGGGCACTTCATCCGAGCCTAGATTGAACAGAACTTCGACCTGCTCCAAGCTTTTGCATATCGACAGGGCCCCTGTCAACATCGACTTCGCATGTTCTGTCGATGGTAATTCGATTGTGACACTTAGCACGAGAAGACCCTTATGCTGCTCAAGAAGTGTTTGAAGCTGTGGAAGAGAAATTGTGTACAACGTGATGTTTAATAATTTGAGAGCACGAGGGGCGCTCTCTGCGGCCGTTAGGCACTTGATCAAGACCGCGTTGGTGGCATCGTCTTGGGCGTATGACAGAACACCATCCCTGCTTGTGTCTTCTTTGACCTCGTGAACAAGGTTGGCTGGATCTTCTGGATCGTCTGTGAGATCAGGAACGGAGACGTTCAACGAACAGGTTATCAGTGATGGGCTGATGAGTAGGGGAAGTTCAGGGCCAGAGACACGTTCCAAGAAGAGCTCGTCTTCGTGGCGGAACGTGTAATTGACTTCAAGAAACATGAGGCCTCTTTCGCGCTCTTTTATTTTGGGGGCTATTTCCTGGATAAAGTGCGGCTGGGCGAAGACGTCCAAAAAATGCAGGGACCTCAAGCTTTGTGCTTTGCCAAAGAATTGGATCGCATCTTCTTTGGATTCTGGGCTGACACCTGCAAATAACTGACTGTAAAGGACCAGCGTTTTGAGGTCAGGGAGCTCTTTGATCAATGATGTCAAAAACCCTGGAGGATATCCCAACGAAAAGAGTTCCAAAGTGAGACTTTGAATGCTTGCTGGTAGGCGAGGGACGAATGGCGGCTTCTTGAGGATGTCGGAGTATTCGTCGAGTTTGATGTCAGACGTGAGGGTCAAAGCCATAAGACCTCCGGCTTCCCGAGGAAAGACTGGCAATTCAAAATTTTGGAGGGGAATCTGGGCTCCTTGCGCTTGCGACGCGTCCATTGTTGATTTCGTGTCAGCCATGGTGAGAATTGAGATGGCAAGAAATAATGCTAACGAAAAGAAGAGTCAGCCTGTCTGCTCAGTATTATCCGATCCTTGATGAGGAAGCATCCGGTGATGCGGGTAAGCAGATTGAGGGGGCGGGTCCGCAGTGGTTCGTCAAGGTCGATCCATTGGTCACATCTACACATGAAGTCTGGTCTGTTTTCTTGAGCACAGGCAGAGTTGCCGCGAAAGTCCGGAAATTATAGAAGCTGCGAGTTCTGGAGAGGCCGTCAGATGGCGAAGAGTCAAGCATGTTGGGATAGTCACGTGCTAGTCACGTGCGTCAGGCTGTAAATACTCCAGCAGATCATGTTTTCCGCCGTCTCTCTGCGGTGGCGTGGGTTGAAGACTGATGAAGTGGTACTACTCATCGACAAGATTCCCGCTATCCATTCTCTATGAATTGTGCTACATGTCTCTTTTGACTCACTGCGACATCGAATAGTATCCGGCTCATGTCAGTTGGAGTTCAAATGCAAGTCTCAATCCAAGGATGGTAAAAGGCCATCCTGGGGCCTAGTCATTGTTCTTCTACTCCAGAGGTGGATTGGGAGCAACCCTGAGATGCAATGAGTACTCTAGTATCGTCGAATAGGCAGACCTGCCCAGGCGAAGAGCTCATCGAAAAGTCCCTTGAACAGGTACCCTTGGGAAAGAGACCGTAACGTGTAGTCTGACACATTCTGTATTTTGCACCCATGCTGAATGCTGAGTGGCCCGCCGTCGTGACGCTCTTGCAGCCAGGCAAATGCACCAGGCAGACCCCAGATACACTCCTCACTGTGATTCAGCTTGACCACCGCATTCCTTTCGTACTAGACACTTGTTAGTCGGTGCGATGAATCATGCGTGCCGTATTCTTACATGGATGCTCAACCCCGCACGACAGTATTTATCCGCCAGCGCATCGACGACTTCCACGGGAGCTGCATCGTCCCATATAGTCTTAGCAATATTAGAATCGAGCTTTAATGTTATTCAAAAGCAGCTCGTCCTACCTCGTATAGATACCAGGGAACATTAGGTGTGGCGCGAACTCCCATGGAAGCTTCAACTGTTAGCCGGGATCGAAACACAAGCGTGATGATAGACCTACACCCCGAGGCCATGACACTTCTGGGTACTGCATCTTCCACAATGGATTTCCATCCACGTTTGAAGTACTTGCCAATGTCTTGGAAAGCGAACAGCTTAGCATTCGAGTCGAAACACTGCGAATCTGCTTTGCGAAATTCAGCCGCAGTCTCTGGAATCAATTCTTGTGCAATCCAGGTTGACATATTCGGATAATCGTGAGAAAGGCCGAGGAGGGCGGGTGGAGTCAGTTTGGCTCGCTCTCCTTTGTTGTAGATTTCTGCATTTGGATGTAAGCGTAGTAAAATACCACAATCAAGTGGACTTCTCACCGACGCCGAGTGTCATATTGGGTACAAGTCCACCCATTGCTGCACCAGCGATTTTAACGTCCGGTCCGTACCATGCATGAACTTCAGAAGTCTGAGAAGGTCAGCACTTGCGTAGCCAGATCTCGTCTTCTAGAACCACATACCCACGCCACCGAGACACCTCCTCCGGAATATCCATACATGGTGATAATCGGATCAGGGCCTAGACCAGTGATGTTCCCCGATTGTTTGGCCGCTCGGAATCCGTCAATTTGTGCATAGCCTGCCTGAAGCCCAGCAGCTGCTCAAGTTAGTATTTCCTACTCAGACTCTTGAAGATTGGACTTTTGATTCTACCGAAAGCAGCCTGTGGTCCACCATCGTCGGTGACAATAACGTAGAATCCTCTGCCCAGTGCAGCAACTATCATGGCGACTTGCGCCTGGTTGAATAGATTATCCAAGCGAGCTCCCGTTTGCATGGTCACCGACGGATTACAGCTACATATAGTCAGTGTGATGATGCTTATTTGCACGTTGTCTATCTTTACCCATTGTAGGAGGCGTCCTGAAGATACGTCAGTGCTTAATTTTCTTATTCAATCGTCGATACGATCATACCGAGAAAAAGTTGTAGCCAAAAAGGTTGTTAGGTTTTGGAGGACCATGTGGTTGTATTATCGTGGTCACGGTCGCAATGGGTTTTCCAAGACTGTCCTGTGTTCGAAATAAAAGCTGCCAGGCGGCTTTGGTTTTGATGCCATCCTTATTGTTAAGGGTCAGAGGATTGGGGACAGGGCGATGCTTTAGTATCGTCCCCGGGGCTGTATTTTCAAAACCTGGGGGTGGTTTGTAAAATATATCATCATCGGGCATCAGCAAAGTCGTCGGTGGGGCATCTTGGAGTGGAGACGCAATGGAGAGTAGACTGAGCAGCAAAAGCAGAAAGACTGGTATGACAGCCATTGAGACGGTAAAGACAGACAGTCGGAAGGACGCTATTTTCGAATGGGGAAAACGAGAAGGGAACGGAGTTCGACATGACGAGACTTAACTGAGCGGCTGAGATAGCCCTAAATTGAAGTCAACAGAATTTATATTGGAGATACAAAAAGTCCGGCTGGGATTTTGATTACCTACAACTATTTATAGCTTGGACTTCTATATATCTAGGACTAGTACGCGCTAGGTTAGCTTAGATAATCTACAATTATTCTATTAGTAAGTAAGAAGATCCAAACTAGTAAAGAATATATCAATTCTGTTCTATCGGAAATAGCTATTTTCCTTATAATACTCTATAACTATTCTATCTATGTTATTATAACTTCTCCAACTACAATGATCAAAGATGTTACAATTGCAAAGATGTTACAATTGCAAAGATGTTACAATTGCAAAGATGTTACAATTGCAAAGATGTTACAATTGCAAAGATGTTACAATTGTATAGATAGCTTCTTTCTCGAAATCTGATACCTCATAATAAACCAGGCATTCTTTCAACTACTCTCGGTCTGCCCCTACGCCACCACCCTCGCTCTAGCCAGAGCCCACGGCACGAGCCACGAGTGTAAATCTTGTCTTATTCATGAGATACAGCAATTGTGTGTATTAGCCGAAGCCTCGGTTCTTGAGCCCGACCTCGCACCTATATATCATTGTCCAACACATAATTGTCCAACACATCCAGGTCCAAACATCACAGTACGATACGAGGAGGCCACATGGCGACCTCGCGGACAGAAATCTCCGATCCTCCGACGACGACGAACTAATAATATCGAATAGTATACTCCATTTGAGCGTACGAGCTCGTGATTCGCTACTGCAGCTAGATTAAGCAATGCAAATGATGGGTTCTATTCAAGGGTTGTATATTGCCTACTATGGTCACAACAATCTCTATCGTCGCTCCCGTGCTGATCTGGGCTAATGCGTTATACTACGGTGGCGTGTGCCCGACCCTTTCCCTAGTAAGGCGATCCCGACAGCAGCGCAGACTACGTCGTTCGCGACGCTCGACACGACTCACTCGCAAACAAGAGGTTGATTTTCGATATGGTGTTCCGTCACTATCATTATTGCTTTATTTCAGCTTCAGTGAGTGGCAGTGCTATGATTGCAGTTGCCAAACTACCTCGTATTCGGAGCTGGAACGGGCTCTATTTTTCTCATAGGTATGACTACGCATTCCGTGATACATAAGGCTAGCTTTAAGATATATTCCTCAACGATATTCCCAAAGCGAACCAATCAGTCCGGATACCAGTTCTCCAACTCCCCGCACAATCTATTTAACTCCAGTAATGGGCTTTGTCCCCTTGATCGTTTTTGTTTAGGCTATGGTGGAAGGATCATCGCACTTATTTAGTTTGGCCTTGCTTTTGTGTTTCTGAGCAAGGCTTTGTTCAAGTATATCCCAAGCCAGTTTGCGTAAGGCGAGTCATTCCGGGGAATAGGACTCCTCGCCGATGTCTCGTCTTGCACTACTCCTCTTATTCAGTCACCAGGAGTAGACGCATCCAGACCTTTTCACCAATTGACCTCCGCCTGCGAGTTGCATTTGTCGATTGGGCGTGAATTTGGGTTGTATTGCACTAAAGGGGAGGCGCTTCTCCCCCACAAAACTTGAGTTCCAACGTACAAGTGTACTGTAGGATTGTCATCAGGTTAATCACAATTGAACCTGACTGCCCCCAAGAGCAGACGCATCCAGACCTCATCAAGCCATCTTTGCTTGCAAGATACTGTAGTCGATTGGACAAACTGTTTCGACTACAATACCAATGGATCAAAGACGCTTCTCTTTCTCATATCCCCAGTTAAAGCGTCTGCGTATAGCACAGTCCAGTAATCAGGTCGATCACAATCGAACTACATTGTCTCCAAGAGAAAAGCATTTAGCTCTTTTCGCCAAGCCATAAGCACTTTCAAAGTGTCATGGTCGATTGGACGGAAGCTTTGCCATCACACCAATAGGTGAAAGTCCCTCACATCTTCATCTGTTTACTACAGTATAGTAAGATTAGTCGCAGCGGAACTTGGGTAAGACAAGCTTGATCCTATCTCGCCATGTGTCAAAAGGAGATTCCCAGATTGAAGCGACCACAAAGAGGGTGTCTTGTTGAGCGCATTCACTATAGTGCCGTCTTCCTGAATGAAAATCTCGTCAACTGGGGTGCGATGTGCTTAATCGACTGCAGGCATGAGTAAGGGGTGTGATATAAATGCATACGGAGTATAATATATACGTCCAGTCTGAAAGGAGCGCCGATCCCTCTCCTGTCGTTAGCGAAGGGTATCTACACACCTATGTTCCGCCTCATTTTCTGTCCACAAGATGAAGATTTTGACCATTATCACTTCTTTAACCTTATTTGTGTCGAAAGTCGTTGGTGTAGCTGTGAATCTAGCAGCAGGTCTAACTGCGAGCGATGTGGTTCAAACACTAACGAATAATCCGAACTTACTACCAAAGAGCTGTTAGTAACCATGTATGATGACAACTCCATTCGCTAATGCCAAACAAGCTCGTCAAGTACTCGCAGCACGACTTCAGGAGCATGGTCTTTCCGGAGCACGACTTCAAGACCATGAACTTTCCAAGCGAGTGCCGAAGGATCGACCTATAAAGGATGACAATCTCAACGCCATAATGAGCGCAATACTGAGCACCATTGTGAATTTCGACAAAATCCCTCCACGATCCAAGGTCAAAAGGATTCAAGACTCAGAGTCGACATGGCCAGGGGCAAAGAGGAGAAAAATACGATATGGACCTTATCGCATTCCTCCAATAACGGTATTGTGTCCCAAAACGTAGCGAGCCTTATGCACTAACTCGCCGCTAGGAAGAGAACCTTGAATCGAGATTGTTGCTGAAGAAGGGGCTTACGAATACAATGTCGCTGGGTGCCTTGAAGCCATGTCAAGGAGACTGTATGATCATGAGTCTTTCGGCTTCCATCGAGTGGGACGACGGCAGAACTGCCGTAGTGGAAGATGGGGTACGTGAAGCTTCTTCAGCACATTGTGATGCTGACTTTTATACTGCAGGCCTGGCTACACCACGCCGTGCTTCTGAACATAGGGCCTACCGATCCCGTCTGTGGAGGACCAATCGAGCATCTCTTCGAATCCGGCAACGAACGCACCAACATCAGTTTTGGTTTGCCAGGAGGACCCATTAAATCAGGCTACCATATCAAGAAAGAGGACGTGTTTTTGATGAACACAGAGTTGATGAACATGGACGACAAGGAAAAATGGGTATGGCTACAGCTATCTTTCGACGTCATTGAAGGCCACGAACCAACGTACAAGGACGGCAAGGTCATATGGATGTCCATTGGTCCAGCGAGATGCGGAGAACAAGCCGAAAATCCATTCGGAAAGTCGAATATAACGATCAGCGCGAGACCAAAACAAACACAATTTGTCGAACATTCCATACCGTGGATAGCAAAAAAAAGTGGATTCATCCTAGGGGTGAACACTCATATGCATGACGGTGGAACCCAAACTGAGGTCTACCAGAACGCCAAGGTGCTATGCAGCTCCATTCCAGCTTACTCAATGTCAATGAGTGGAGGCATGGGAGGCATGGGCGGTCACAGCGGTCACAGCAAGCGCCAGCAGAAGAAGGCATCGCTTCACATCGACCATCAAGAAGGTTGCAATTTTCCTGGCGAACTGATCCCGCTCCAACAAGGAGATCGACTGTTTCTTAGGGTTGACTATGACTTCGACAAGTACCCAGGGTATGTACTTCCGTTGAACCTGTACGATTGAGGTACTCGATCTAATCAGAAGTAGGATGCGAGATGGCCACGGAGAATTGGACGAGATAATGGGCATGGCGGGAACTCTTGTTGCGTTTGACTATCCGTGAGTTCATTTGCCCGCACCGTACATAGATGGTTCAGCCAAATTCAAGCCTTTTTGATTGACTTGCTGGTTTTGCTTTCGCAGGTGACTCCTTGCATCGTGTTGTTTGTACGACGACTGATGATTCAATCCAACTCAGCGGAGGGTCTTATGAGGGGTAAGTGAGAAAACAAGGACCGACCCGGCAGCGTGAGAGTTTCGTGGTGATTTTTTATGGAAAATCTCGTAGTTGCAAGCCGAGTTGTCGCGAGCGACCAATTTGCTGTAGGACTCGAAGACTCGACTGGGTGCGAAGATCGATCGCCGAAGCTTCCGAATGTACGAGAGTTGGAATGGGAATGAAAGTTGAGATAGTACCTGGTGGTGATGGAAAAGGAGTACTACGTACTAAGCAGTACTGAGGTGTTATCGATTGGGAAAAAGCGGGACCCCTGTAGAATACGGCATTAGTCAGCTTCCATCGTCCCGTGGGCGTCATCCCGTCTTCCAATGTCGCGTCGGGTCCTCAATAATGTAATTCATACGCGACAACAACACAACACCAATCGCCATGAATGAATGCCTCCTTGCTGAATCGAGAGACAGGCATCTCACTGCCAGGAGAATTACGACGAAACCGCTACCATCGCCTTCTCCGGGCCTTTCAACCTTCCAGTATCCGTTTCGAGCCAAAGGCAGCCAACAGCGACCATGAAGAGCAGATAGACGAGGTACCGGAACACAGATATCCTGTCGCGCATCATGGCGGAGTCAACAGCATAGCTATCGACCGTTTTGAGGGACGATACTTGCTTTCCGGAGGAGCGGACGCATCCATCTCAATTTGGGACGTGGAGAGTCAAGATCCGACCAACAGCTCTGCCACCGCCCATCGCCCCCTCGCGACTGCTCCTCGTGGCCTGTCTCCTCATACCCATGGAATCACCCAGATATCCTTCTTCCCATTTGACTCGTTGGCCTTTCTTTCCAGCTCGTACGACCACAGTTTGAAGATCGGGTCCACTGAGACCTTGAAAGTTTCTGCTGCGTTCAATCTCGAGTCAGTCGTATACGCACATGCCACATCGGATATTGCCTCGCATCTACTAGTTGCTTGTGCGACTCAGCACCCCGCAGTTCGACTTGTTGATCTCCGCTCCGGGGCTGCCTCCCATGCGCTAGCTGGACATACTGGTGCCTTGCTCACCGTCGCCTGGAGTCCCGTGGATGAGCATGTACTTGCCAGTGGTGGCGCGGATGGCACTGTCCGATTCTGGGACATCAGAAAAAGTGCAGGATTTTTGGGCGCCATGGACATGGAAGATTCCGTAGGGATAGTAGGTTATAACGGGCTTGGTGTGGGTGCTCGAAGAAGGGAGCGTGGCAAGGCTCATGTCGGTCCCGTCAACGGAATTGTTTGGTCTGAAGATGGACGGCATCTTGTGAGCACTGGACACGATGAGAGAATTCGTGTTTGGAACACAATTGCTGGAGCAAACACGTTGGCCAACTTTGGACCACTGCTTAAGAACCGACACCTTTCGCGGCTGCTTCCTTGTCTTGCGCCTTCGAGTTTGACTTCAGGAGGAAATGACGTGTTGTTCTTCCCAAGCGAAAAAGAGATACTCATGTTTGAGATGTTCGAGGGGAGGCTCATAAAACGTTTGCGTACTCCAGGTCTATCTTCTTCTGGGACAGTTGGGAATGACCAGTTGGATCTCAAGCAGAGGATCGTGGATCTGGCCTGGCGTGCTCACAATGTCGAGCTTTATTCGGCCCATGGTGATGGTAGCATCCGCGCTTGGAAGCCTAGGACTACTGAGGACGCCCTGGCTGATGAGGAGGAGGAAGAGGAGCGAGAGGCTGAAGAAATAGACAGAAAGCGAAAAAGACAGGCTCTTGAGAATGTGTATCAGGACTTGGCTAGGAAGAGGGTGGTGTTTTGAGTCTGTTCACTCGTTGATAGAGTCCTCGGTTTGGCACTTCGGCAATCGATCTTTCACATGCTCTCTGTTTATTTTACATGCCATAAGCAAGTTACGACTCGCTCGGTCGAACCACTAACTACACAGTGTTCCGGTCCTTTGTCCTTCGTGTTTATTAATAATTCACTTCCAAGTCCGATGGTAAACAACGCGTCCTTCAAATTCCCTGTTTGGATCGCCCACAACATCTCGAGCTAGCGCGAGAAACATCGAATTTGCGACCTCAACGACTTGCAGACCTCTCCGTTCCATTGACTTCTACCCATACTACTCTGTCACAGTCTCGCGGCTGACACTGTCCTTCACACGAAGGACACGCTTCATGCGCAGTAATCGGCATGTCATTCAATGGCAACGGAAAGAGAACCAACGGTGTATGTGAACTCCAACCTTGAATTCTTGCTCTCCGGTGTCATGCTCTGCATTCGTTAATGCACTGAACAATATTGGACAAAATACTGACATGGCATGAGCAGTTCCATGAAAATCGAGACAGCACCAAAACAAAGCGCGCACGAACAACTCAACAGCCATCGCCATTTCACCAATCCGAAGAGGTAGAGTCTGCCACTGGGACATTATCTAGAAGCATGATTCCAGAGGTCGAACCGGACATCGGGTTTAACACCTTCCTCATTAAATATTTCGCGACGCATTCTTCCGACGATCCCATGTTCCGAGATGCTGTGGTCAAAGTCATTGAAGACAAGCTCGACTACTCGGGCATGGACTTTGCGGACGCCACTATAGATGGCATCAAAGCAGCCAACGGACATCATCCTGATATACGAGATATTCAAACAATTGTCGATCAGGAATCTGGATACAAGTTTGCGCGCCTGATGATGTCCATTGCTCAGGGTGCTGGTAATCTCCCAGACATTATGAGGTATCTTGGAAGAATCGCTGCCGATCGGAGAGGAGTGGAATTGGGACCCCGATTTGAGGAGGCGGTTCAGGATTTCTTGGTCCAGGTCGGACATACGCAAGTCGACGAGTCCAGTGCTGCGACCCAGCGACAGATGTCGGTCATGCCGATGGACGGACATGTGGAGTATGGTGAGTCTAGTCAAAGGATAATGAAGGAGGAGCAAGGGGCGGACGAGAACTTTGAAGAGGAAGCGCCCGCGAAGAGGAAGAAAGTAAAGTGCTTTCGATTCTCGAAATGCACGTGTATTCCGAACGACGACAAGTTTGAACCTCTGGTCCCACGGGAAAAGGTAAGCAAGGCGATCGTCGTCACCGAGATGAATGGACAGGGCTGATTGTTCAATAGCGCATAGAATTGCTCAAGTCCAAAACCCGCACACTTGATCTTTTACTGGGCGCAAATACACCTCTCGCCAACACAAAAGTTGGTCAAGATGCCCAAAAGAACGTCATCCTAAAAAAGCTGCGGGGTAGAGCTGCAAAGCTTCCCTCCCATACTCTTCGTATGTTTTCCCATGCGATATACAGATCTCTCATTGACGTTCAAAGGTGTCTCGCCATTATCGAAGCCCATGAAGAGGAGGCCGGCAATGGGAGGAAGTCAATGGTATCCAGACCTTACCAAAGCATTTGCAACCCAGCAACGAGGCACGGTCGAAAAAGTGCTCCATCTTTTCATGAATAAGAACCGGTGCTTATTTCCCGAATTCCGCACCACAGATCTTAGGGAGGAGCTGAAGAAGGACCAGGCTTGAGGATGTAGAGTCAAGAAGGTAGGAGTAACGAGGGAAGGGAGGTTTCAATCCATCTCGAATTTTTATTGCTTGCTGGAACGAAAGCGATCTAACATTTTCGAGACCTCGAATAAAAGATTGGAATCTCAATGGAGTTTCGATGGATATCTAATCAAGCATGGACTTTCTCAATCGCATCTGTACCAAATCACCATGGAGGAAAATCGAATGACGGCGAAGAGTCTCGAAAATCTTGGTGTTGAAAATGGTATTCATGTATAACCGATCGTCTGTGTCCTTCGTAACACATTATCCAACTTCCACTCTTTCTACATGATTCCACGACTCAAAAGGAAACGGGAAACTTATTATACGCCCCCCCTCCCCGATATACACCCGATACGCAGTAACCGAACAAAACACCCAAAGAAAACAAAAAATGGTCACGCGTCTTCTATATCGACGATGAATAGCTTTCTTCTCTTTCCTCTTTCCTGCTACACTATAACATGCCACCATAACGTCCTTTCGAGAACAAATAACGACGACGAAAGAAAGATGGGTGGTGGTACTACCATCTATCAACGATTCTCTTCGTTAAAAAAACAGCAGGAAGAGGGAAGAGGGAAGATGGAAGATGGAAGATGACTTTTGTTTGTGATCTAATACCAATCACATTCCCTCTTTCAATAAAACTTCCAAAAAGACAAATAGGTTTTCCATAATTTGGAAAGAAAAGATATCAATACTAATGAATTGACGAAATAAGGAATCGATCGATACAGAACCAATCAAATCTTCAATGGAAATAACGATAGTCTTAGATTGCTCAATCTACAAGTCCCATTCCAAGCATTCAGTCGCTCAATTCATCAATGAACTTTACAGTCACCATAGTCACCATAAAGCCTTCAATTTCCATCGGATTATTCTTCATCAGTTTCAACCTCTAAGCAAGTGTACTTTCATCTACCCCTCATTATACGATGCAACAACTTCACTAATAGTTTACAAACACCCTCCCCCCATCGAGCAAGCGAAAGGAAGAAAGTGAACGAATCCCGGGTATAAGCGTAACACAACAAACAAACAAAAATCCCCCACCATCCCACAAAATCCAAATGGCTACAATCTCGACACCGTGCATGTCGACATCTCTTTCCATGTCCATCTCCATCCAAAGCCCCCGACCACGCTCCGACAACCCAAGCTACATTCAAGAGCTCAATCGCTTCCTTAGCAAGCGAGAAACTGCACGCCCTTCAACTGAGCGAGAAACCGCACGCCCTTCAACTGCCCATCAATAAAAAGAGCTTGCGTCTAGTCTTTTCATCACGAGAAATGAATTTCCGGGGCTTCTTGGTCTTTTGAGCTGGCTCGGCTTGCGGTGGAGGGTTGATCACTACGGCTGATATCTTTGCTTTCTCCTCTAAAGACCCGACCTGTGGGACCTTCTTTGCCTTTGTAACTTTCTTTGGCTGTTGAATTGGCTTAGCTTGCGCCTGAGTCTTGATTGTGGGAGCTGAAGTCGTTACATTCCGCTCAAGTGACCCAGCCTGCTTGGTCTTTCCAGCCTTTTGAGCCGGTTTGGCTCGCCATTGAGTTTCCATCGTTGGCACTGGTATTGGTGCATATTTCTTCAATGACCCACCCGAAGGAACAACAGCTCCGCTATCTGCCTTGGGTTGAGGATTCGAGGTATTTCTCTGATTTACAGGCGGAGCAATGACAATGGGCGCTTGGGGCACTTCGCTTTCCTCCTCCTCCTCCTCCTCGCTGCTTTCTCTCTCTCTTTTAAATTCACGTGTATCGTCACTGTCGCTATGATCCAAGATCTCTGGCGCCTTTTCCTGTCGGATTTCTTTAGTAGTGGTTGTGGTCTCGTGAGACGAATGGTCGTTTGCAAACGAATCATCATGGCTTTTTTGGCTTTGTTCAGCATCTGACCGAAGTTGCTGATCCGCAAGATGGTCTGCCTCACTCCCAGTAATGCTAATCTCAACGTCCTGCTCGTCTTCCCCTCCCTTCGAGCTTTCATCAGAGCTCGAAGAGTCGGCCTCGCTTTCATGGCTCGAAACGGAGGAGACATCGCTGTCGGCCTCAGTGTCCACCAAGGCTTTGAGTGCTTTACTAACGTTTCTTCGGACACCACCTTCAGTGTCATCACTCTCAGAGTCGGAAGAATCGCTGCTGTCACTGTCGCTGTCGGATATGTCGGAATCACTCTCAACATCCTTGTCCATATCCGCTCCAACCCGTGTGTCGACCGTGGGCTTTGCTTCGGCCTGAGTTTCGAGATCGACCTCACGTTTAGCATTGGCCTTGACATTTAAATCGATTTCCAGATCCGTGGCATTCTCGTCGGCGGCAGAGTCAAAAGTACTTTCGTTGCAAACATTGATATCCACTTCAGGTCGGGCTATTGTGGCATCGATCCTGGAATTTGCATTAGACTGGATACCTGCGTCGTTCTCGTCATCGGAAGAATCGCTATCGCTGCTACTGCCGGAGGAGTCAGAATCAGCGTCGGTATCTACTTTCGTACTAACTCCCTTTGGAGCGACCTTGGGCGTCACATCGGTCTCCTTGTCCATATCTGTTTGCGCCTTTGCCGCAAAATCGGCATGCACCGCATCCAGATCCATATTCGCATCGGAATTTGTGGCAGCAAAATCGGTGACCACATCACGTTCCTGGGAAGAAGAGTCGTTATCATCGTCGGAGGAAACAGAATCACTGTCGGCGTCCATATGTACGTCGACATCCATTTGAACATCGACATCGGGTTCCCCATTGATGTCGACATCCTCGTCGCTCTCATCAGCAGATAAGTCACTGTCTCTCCCAGAGGAGTCTGAATCGCTCTCTCCCGAAGATGCATCGCGCCTTTGAAAAGGCAATCTAAGACTAGCAATTGACCTAACACGAAGGTCAGCAAAGCTCGTTCTCGTTCCGCCTTCCAAAATTCTCAGTGTCCCTTCTTCTATACAATCCTCAACGCGAGAAGGACATCGATAAATGTCTGGCGATCCAAGGTCCAGGATTGCCAGAGATCAATCAATGTCGGACACGATTGGACATTGGCTATAAAAGGCTGTGGTGGATCAAGAGGAGAGGACTGCTTGTGAACCCACCTTGTAAGGCTATGAAGCGTTCTGGCCTTAAAATTGAGGGTCCTTGGTGTTTGTCCAGACTTGCGGGTATCAAAATCTTCAGCCTCGTCAGGTTCAGAGCTTGGGTTTCGATCGATGAGCGATGGAACTGGATGCTTGATCGGACTCGCTTGTACTGCAACAGACGTGAACCTAGCGGTGAGCTCCGCTTCCCTGGCCTCTGCATTTGCAACGATTGGTGTATCCTCAGGCCATTCTGGGGAAGATCGAGCAGCTTTCGATGAAGACCTTTCCACTTCGATCCAAGCTGCAGCAGTCTCTGGTGACGGTGATCTTATTTTATCTGGACTAGATAAGATTGGATCCTCGGGCATAGCGAGAGCTGCTTCTGGACTCTGTTTCGAGGCGGCGAATCTTGTAGATGGGACACGTCTGGCAGTGTTTGTTGGAGTGAAGTTCGGTGACGGAGAGCTCGGGATTACAGGGACTGAGGAAGCAAGCTCATTCGGCTGCAGAGTCCCGTTTGGCAGGCTTTGATGAGGTTGACTCTTGGCCGCAGATTCGTTGGATGCTGCTGCATCTCGTGCATCTCGAAGGAACCTCGAATAAGACCCTGGTGTTTTGAGCGTGGGATTATTGGAGGGCAGCCAATCAATTGAGTCTTGCCGTAACTCCTCTTCTGCAACTAGTTCATCAAATCCGCTGTCATGCGATGGAGTATTCTCAGATGACACAGGTACAGGCCCTGCAGAAGCAGTGGAGCCTGCTCGTGCAAGCTCTGTCGATGTAGTGGTGGTAGTAGTCTCTAGCGGGGTTGGTGGTGAAGATTTAGGAGTTTTGACTCTTACGGCACCACCAGGACGAACCTCTAGCTGTGTCTGAGAGGGATCGTCCGCAACCTCGATGAGTACAACCGGTGATGAGTCTCGTGGTATTTGAGGGACCGATCGTGGAGTCGCGGACTTTGCGCGTACAGGTGTCATGGTGCGAGCAGGAGTCTTGAACCTGATGGGAGTCTTTGATTTTGCAGGCATTTTCGAGATCGCAGGAGTTCCTGAGAATGCGTTGACTTTCGGCTTCGAGGGCGTTTTCGAGCTGTTGGCAGCTTTTGATGCTGAGCCGTTTGCATTGGCTGAAGCCTTCGAGCTCGCTTGAGTTTTAGCCATTGACAGTCCTAGGTCTCTTCTTCGTCGAAGAATCTCCTCCGCTTGATCATTCTGCATCTTCTTCCTCCTCTTCCGAATGCCTTCCGTAGTTCGTCCAGGAAATAGCGTCTCTCTGAGAATCGCTGTAGGTGTGTCAGTACCATTCTCAATGATCTCTGCTAGCATAAGCTCATTTTCTCGGTCTGTCCACAATCCGCGAGCTAGAGCTGATCCTTCTGGGTTCGCGGAGGTATCTGTTCTTCTCGAAGATGCTACCACTGGTGTGCATTGAACGGTCGGAGGCCGAGGCTGAGCGCTCGTCGGTGTTGCGCTTGGAATTTGCTGCCCAGGCGTTTGTGCTTCGCTACTAGGTCCTGCGTCTATTCGGGCTCGTTTGGACTTTGGGACACTATCGGAGGAGTCGTCCTCGTGGCCAATTGCAATCTCGCTGTCATTACCAACTTCATATAGATCTCTTCGTGGAGCATTCTTGCGCTTGCTTGAGGCACTTCCTGCAAACGAGGACTTTGTCGGCCTCTTCAAAGTGCCTGAAGATGGCGGCGCAATATACTCCTGTCGCGTAGAGGTTCTCTTTCGCAAATTTTCGACTGCCGAGTCGTTCAACATGTGTTTTCTGGAGCCATCATGGGTCTCAGCGCTAGGCGACGAGGCCTTTTTTGAGGCCGTGGCCGTTGCTGCTGGCTCTGCTTTCTTAATCTCTTTGACCGTCGCCAGTATGTGAATGTGAGGACCAAGCAATCCTTTTGGTTTCTCGAGTATATCGCTGACATGGTCCGTTTCATCGAATTGGGGTTTAGGAGGAAAAGCGTCATACTGCGTGACGGTAAATGCTCTACAAAGTTCTTAGCGATGGTCTAAACCTGTTGTCCCACAACCTACGCACCCTGCAAGCTCCGGGCAATTCTTCGAGAGGTGTCGCTCATATTCCTTGACTAGGGCCGGTTGTATTCTATGTATCCGCCATCTGGGTTTGGCGAGTATAGTGAGTGTGACTGGCGGTGGCCCTCCTTCCAACTCGTCAACGTATGCGATCAGCTTCACAAATTCGCTCGGCGCAGCAGTAGAGCCTGTTCGCTTGATTAACAAAGGCGGTATCGATTGCGTGGAAGCTACCTACTGGCCATCATTGCCGGCAGATGCGCCTCGGGCAATTGCGCTCGCAGCGAAGAATCGATGGGGGTGAAGTGTGAGAACCGAAGCCAAGTAGAACTCTAACAATGCCTAGCTCATACTCTTGAACAAAAATTGCGAGGTGGTGAAGTGATCCTAGACGAGGTGTAGTGCTGGGTGAGGATTCGAGATAGCGGAGAATTGAATTTATCGCGAGGTCTATGCTCCTTGGGATATGTAGTTCTAATCAAAAACGCGTCGCGATTGAAACAGACGCAGTGTCACTTCAAGCAAGTGGATATATTTCCAGATCTAGGTCCCCTCTAGGAGATTTCTGCTATATCTCCAATCTACAACGTCGAGCTCCAATTCTTGCAATTGAGACACCAAAGATACTTCAAAGCCCCAGTAGCTTCAACACGAATTGACGCGCTAATAAATCCCCACCGTGTAATTGAGCACGAGCATGCCAGCCTTGCAATAAATCCAGCCGCGGCCTATCAAAATCCTCGCATAGAACCAAGCCCCAAACTCTTTGTTCAGCCTTGTATATTACAGCAACACGATCAAGAAATCCCCGATGCTCAGATATCTCAATTGTACATCTCTTCCTTGATCGGCTTCTCCTCATCCTCATCTTCCTCCATCTTCAAGCCCCCTCCGTCTCGAAGAGCATCCGGATCAACTCCACCAATAACGTGCCTACAGAAATATCCCATCTTCGTGTCTCTAATGCACTCGTTAGCACTTCCACATCGCCACGCCAATGGCTTTGGAGATATCACTCACATCCCAGAGATCTGATTCTTAGCCTTTGTATTGATACTCTGCATGGCCTGCAAATTCTTCCTCATCTTGCCCTCTTCACCCGCTGGCAAACGCTCATACTTCTCCCGTCGCGCCTCCTTCTCCATCTCACTCTTCCAGTAAGCACGCTTGTTGCAATTGTCCTCTTTCAACCACCACGCGAGGCGCTGTGCATTCGTCTTATCAAGGGAGTTGAGGACTGACTTGACGCTGTTGAGCATGTCGTTTGTTCGGATATTGGCGTTCCGGCCTTGGGTGGTCCGGATCTGGGAGAGAAGGATGTGTCCGCGGGCGCTGGCCACTTTCAACTCCTCAATGGTTTCGCGGCACGGTACGGGCTATGGACAGTGTTGGTTGTAAGTTCAGTCGTCTGCAGTGCTGACTTGGGCAACATTCTCATCGTTCAAGATCGATATCGATGAAACTAGAGACGTTTCTGCCCGCACTTCAGCAACATCGATATTGACCTCCAATTGAGATGGCTGCTGCACAGCAAGGTGGGTGTCGCTGAGCACACAACAATGCGACTTGCTTGGATGTACAAGACTAACCCATTTGATCTCCTTACACATCCTACAAACAACGCAGAATTGACAAGTGCAGCCGGTGCCACTTGCAGAATCCATGATGGATGTTCGAGAGTTCTGCCGCTTGATGATATTCGTAGATAGGTTGGATTTGTTGACAAGTCTAGCTGGGAGGGAGGTGAAGGTCGGTTTATTTTCGTGAGAGGAAGGAGCAGAAAGTAGGAAAGGCTTGCTTTTATAACATTCCAATTCGTTCAGGTGCTTTGACTTGTAGGTACCCGTCGCGTTGACAATCAATGTCAAGTCATCGCGACAACACATGGGAAACTAACTACCTGGGTTAGGGACACAGCTGGGTAGCTGCATGACGACCAACAACTACAACGAACGAAGTAAGGTCCAAGTAGGAACAGAGAAGACAGGACATGAGTCTGCGGGCCCAATCATTACCAAAACGACATCTCAGAGAATCTGCTATTAGGGAAGAATGACGGCTAGAACTTTTGAAGGCTCAACCTCAGTCTGAGAAGTTGGAAATCATTGCTATCTAACACCAAGCGCCGCTCCTAATGCCCGACCCATAAGCGACCCTCAACTACCTTGATGCATGAAAAGTATTATGCGGTAATCACAGACTTCTTGACCTTCTTCGGCTTCTTCGTCTCTTTGATCTTCTCAACTGCTTCTAACTTCTCGGCCTCTTTGCGCGCTGCCGCTTTCTCCTCTTTAAGCTTCTTTTTGCGCTCTGCAGCCTCTCTCGCCTCCCCAAGGTCTTTCTCACTCTTCTCCTTTTTGACTTTGTTCTTTTTGGTTGGAGGTTGTCCATCCTCAATAGCCTTGACTGCCTCCACAGTCTCTTCCGTGGCCGCAACCGCCTTTCTCTTCTTCTTCTTTTTGTTAAAGTCGTCGTTGGCTCGGGAGTTCTGGTCGAGCACTTGATCTTCATCCACCCACAGCTCATCTGCCAACCATATCGGAAGTGCAATCGTGTCTGGTCCTTTGATATGAATAGACTTGATGCCCCTCCAGCCCTTAGGAATGTATTTTGCCGCCATGCCGTCCACCACGGCTGCTGTGTTTGCGGCGATCTTCTCAGGCGTCCACGTGCCCCAAGCGACACGGACCGCGGTAGTGACTGACGGAGCAAGATGTACGAGTGTGGTGTGCAGAGCCTTCTCAATATCCTCACCGACGTGTTCTGGACGCCCAATAGTGGTCGGGCCTCCAGTATCCTTTTCTCGCTTCCGCTTCAGCTTGCCGGCCTCCCCATCTCTTCCTTGGCCGTGCCATTTCTCATGTCCTGTTAGGGATACTGGGATTGGACGCTTCGTGGTGCTCTGATAGAAAACCTTTCCGAGAAGACCTGGAAGCAGGCCTATCACTCTGTCGTCGGCAAGGAAGATATCGTATTCAGCAAGTAGTTTTCGACGAGCCTCATATGGCTTGTATTTTGTCTTGAGTTTACTGACAGCCATGACTTTGGCGATGCGAGGCTTGAGAGCGTCAGGAAAGGCGACATTCTTGACGAGATCTTTGTATGCGGTTCCATTTTCGGTGGGAGGGTCGGCGGTGATGAGACAGATTCGAAGTTCTTCGGAGGTCCAGAGAGGGTTTGGGAGGTGTCTATGATGGTCAGTAAAGCGGCCTTTATGAGTACCAGTAGTTCGAATTCGACACGCTTCTTTGATCACCAATACCAATCGCGATAAATTCCTGGCGTATTTAGATTCTCAAGCTGCCAGAATTAATCCCAATTGGTGGTGAATCCAGACATAGTCCGACGAATGGTGCTCTCATAATTTTCAGGATGAATTTCGGCACACATCAACGGCTCGAGTCAAACTGGGGGCGTACGTACATTTTACCAGGCTTTCTGTAATGAATTAGTTACTGCTTCCAGTTCTATTGTACACATGCTTCCCAACATACAATCTAGCCTTGTCGATGATGTGCTTCTTCGCGGTCATGACCAGCCATATAGGCAACTCAGTAGAGTCTACATTCTCCTCATCGTCTGCGAGGAGCTGTGGTTTTTTTGTGTCGATCTCCTTTCGTGATTTCTCAATTGCTTTGAGCAGGGCGGTGGCAGCTCGCAGTGTCTGGAAACGTTAGAGAATGCGCCGAGTAGTGTAGCACCGACCACACGAACTTGATCAGCATTCAGAGCGTACGGAGTGCCAGACTCGGGCTTCACGGTGACGGCGACGTCTCCTTTGGACATGTTTGCGATCTTGTGGCGTGGTGGATATTGTGTTGGAGCATCTCTTTCTCCCGATCCAAAAAAAACTTGAACCGAGACCGAGATACCCTCGCACTATTCTAGACTAGGCCCAAGCGGGACGAGAACCTCCGCCGCAACATGCTCAAAAACACCACCTCAGCACTCAACGAAGTCCCTTTCTGTTCTATTCTATCCTGGACTTGATGACTGGATGCACAAGACACCAACCTCTTTGCTATGTTGTAATGCTGGACCGACCAGCCTTCAAGGAGGGAACCTTAACTCGACTCACTTTGCTCCGAGATCGCTTTCGTGGAGACATTTTTGTATTAGTAGTATTTTGGTTCGCCAACGCTCCGTCCATTGACAAACACTACAGAAAAGACATCGCCCACTATTACTTCTCACAGGTACTGCGACCATGTCGACATCTTCTCATTTCATAGCGACGCTCTTTAGCAGGACACGAACACCTCTCACAGCCGAATGCCACTCTACCTTCGTTAACAACCTACTGCCCGCTCTCTTCCAGGAACCAACGACTGCCATACGATTCTTGGATTCCGACCAAACACCAGGCGTAATCGAGGCCAGGATAAGATCAATTGCACCTCAGTTCCTTCCCTCATCCCGCGATCCCGCATCGGCAATCACCATCGCTCAGTTCGAGAAGACAAACGACGTCGAATTGGTCTTCCAACATGACACCGTCTTCCGCCAGAACAAGCGCCTTGCTGTCTTCGACATGGACAGCACCCTCATACAGCAAGAAGTTATCGACGAGATTGCGCGGAAAATCGGTGTTGTGGATCAGGTATCCTCCATCACTGAGCGCGCCATGAACGGAGAGCTCGATTTCACTGCTTCTTTGCGAGAGAGATGCGCTTTATTGAAAGGAGTGCCTGCCACTGTCTTCGAGGAGATCAAACAGCTCATCACACTCACCAATGGCGTTGCCGATCTTATAAAGGCGTTGAAGAGACTGGGCTACAAAACGGCAGTGCTCAGCGGCGGTTTCACGCCTGTAACCTCGTGGCAGGCGACGCAACTCGGACTGGACTACAGCTTCGCCAACCATTTGGTCGTCAGTGATGACGGCACAGTGCTCACCGGTGAAATAACAGGCGAGATCGTGCATGCCGAGAAGAAGAGAGACCATGTCAGGGCAATCGCCGCGAAGGAGGGCATTCTACTCGAGCAAGTACTGTGCGTGGGTGATGGAGCCAATGATTTGCCAATGATGGGTGTTGCTGGCCTCGGAGTGGCATTCAATGCAAAACCGAAAGTACAACTTGAAGCTCCAGCTAAACTCAATTCGTCCAGTCTCCTGGACGTTCTTTATCTGCTTGGGTTCTCAAAAAGAGAGCAATTGGAGCTGCTTTCGACTCCTTCATGAGAATTGGCCTTCTCTGCCAGGAATCAGATACACCAGAAGCTTCAAGGCTGAATTCAAATGCTGGCATCTAGACATGAAATAGAAATGGAGGGTCACTCTGCGACAGGCGCCCAGAACATGAAGCAAGAATTTGCATCCTGACCGACTTTTCATATGTCGATCGCAACAATTTTGAGGAGCGTCGGCAATCATATGGTCGTAGGATGAATCCGAGCACGCGTCCAAGGACCAAAATTTGGCAGTAAGAAACCCAATGACTTGTTCAAGCCACCTTCACGGAATAGCCATCCAGGACCTTCTCTACAACATAACTTACCGCCTTGATCTACCTTTTTGCCACGGACAGGGCTTACACCATGAGTGTTGGAAGTAGAGTCATGGTACATTCATAAATCAAGATTCAGTTTTCTTCTCATCCTTTCATGTACACAATTCGAACTTGCCTGATCAAGAAATTGGGACCTTTGCATGCCTTGCCTTGCTATCTCTCCTTGCTAGCAGCCTTGATGGTTGAAGGCATGATCGTTCTCCCACCCAACATCAATAGTCCAGAAGTGTCGTGTGTATCGGTCTTATTTATGTTGCTGTGCCGGCGGGCGGATTGACGCCTTATAGAGCTGTTGCTGCTCTTGAGTGAAGAAGTGGTGGACGTGGTGGTCCTGGTGGCAGGACAACGTTGGAGCAGAAGAGGTGAGCAAGGTGAGGACTTCGCTCATTCACAATCAGGGGTTAGGAGTGAGCCACTTCACCAATTTAAGGAAGCATCGTATCCAAGAAGACCCGAGGAGGTCAGGAATGAGCTGCTAAGTATCCGCAATAGAAGCGCTAGAATCAAAATACATGTGTGAACGAGTGAAGCACTTTCGGATCGAGCGGTTGCTTTTTTGGTTTAGTTCATGGTCACTCCCGTCTTCAACACGGTTCCTACATGTTCTCTCTCCGTTTTCCTCTCCGGGCAGGCTCTCACTCTCGCTTTCACCCCTCACAGTCTCGAGAAACTCTTCGACGAGCCTCTCAACACACCGTCCAGTAGCACATCCATCCTCCCCAAAGACAGGTAGATCCCATTCCATCCCAGCACTCTCTCCGTCCCTTTCTTCCTCATCCATCTCCCGAACCCGCCGCTTCACCCAAGCATCCACGCAACACCGATGGCCCGAAAGGATTTCAAGCTGCTCCCTCAAACTTGCAATCAGGAGGTCTTGGGTCTCGATTTGGTTCTCCAGTTGGTCGATTAGGGGGTGGTAATCTGCGTTTCCGAGAGAGAGGGTTTGTGATAGGGTTTCTCCTACACTTGAGATGCGGTGTTGGAGGGACATTTTGATGGTTGGTGTTATTTAGAGGAGGGGGAGAGGGGTGGTTATTTGATGAATGGTTGGACTGGTGGCTCATTGGTATCTTATCTTGCGATTGTTTGGTTTGAGATTGGTGGAACGTTAACGCGGTGCGTAGATTTATCCGGATTTGATTGGTTTGATTGTCTCGTGGCGATCAAGCACACTCATCGCCTCTGAAGACGGGTATAGCCATTAGCCAATTTTCTGCGGCCGCATTCTTTCCTTTCTTCCTCTCCCTGATGTCCGTTCTTAAGTGGTGTCTGGAGTCGCTGCCGCACCCAGGCGTCTATACATCATCCGTGTTCACGACGCTCCTTACCACGACCTGGTCACACGTTCTTCCCCGGAATTATATCTCTGTCTTCCCTTAGTAGTTCGATTTGCTCCCGCCGACTTTGGATCAGTTGGATTGCATCGTCTATACTTTCTTCCAGTTGCTGGACGTCAGTGTCGGGATCTTGATTGCTGGGTATGACTTCCCCGATCGGGTCTCGGGTTTTTCCTTGATATGCCACCATGAGGAAGTTGCTTTGGCCAAGGCCTCGAAATGACCAATTATATGGTCCTGAGCCGGGTTGGATATACTGCTGATCTGGCCCTTGAACGAGATCTTAATGATTTCATGTACCTCCTGTCTTAGTTACCATCCTGAACCATTTTACGAAACAATGTTCGGGAAACCGAACTAGCCATAGCGTAAGCTCTAGGATCCATACAAGTATGTGGTTAACCAACATCAATCCACTTTCCTTCAATCAACCAGAAATCCTCTATTTCCTTCCCCTCAGGTAGATAGCTCCACGTAACCTCAACCTCACTCCCTTCCTTACCCAACACCCAACACAATCCCTCTTTCAACGACTCATTCTCCATAACCAAGTTTTCCTGCCCCTCCTCCAACTTCCTATTCTCCTCCATCAACCTTGCATTCTCCTTGCTCAACTCCTTCTTCTCCAAATCCATGTTTCTGCTCGCTTGCTTCGCTTTACTGTATTGATTGTTCATCTTGTCCATTTTTTGGGTGGACCGTACCTTTTCGTTTTCTAGCTTCTCCACAGTCTTGTATGCTTCTATCGTCTTCATCGTCTCCTCGTATCCCTGAGAAGCAACTCGTCGGAATTCGTTCCTTGAGATTGTCAAGTTTTGTATCTCTGGAGATGGCTGGTCGCAATTCTGTTGTTGCAGGTTCTTTGCTGGAATCAATTTGCGGGAGATTTTGACGGTTACGGTGTGCACTAAATCCATAGTGGGCTGTTGACTATTCTTGTAGAAAGGCAATGTGAATAGCGGAACTGGATGTTGGAAAGAAGAAGAGACAATTTGGGGATAGTTATATAACAGCTCTAAGCTACTTCCGGGAGATGAGTGGCATCCGTTTGCTAATCGATAGAGTTTCGATAGTATCTACGATGCCAGGTTTTTGGCAAAATCGTGGCGCAACGAATCTATTGGCCCAACAATTATTCTCACTGTCGGAAGAAGCCATGGGATGTATGTCAGTCACTGGTTTGTAAATTCAAGGTGACTGGGAACAACCTAGACAGAAGGGACAATTGATCTCTTTTGAAATCCTTTTTCTTCAATTTTGGCTCAAATTCAGTTGCCAAACTGTATGCCGCTAATCAAGAAATCGTTGACTAACTTGTAATGAGCTACAAGAGGCCTAGATCGGCCTAACCGCGAGCAACAAGTTCCAGGACCTTTTCGCGTCCCCAATTGGTCATCTTAAATCGCGAGATAAAATCGTCGCGATTAACTACGAACAGTCAGTATCACTTCAACAGCTAGAGTTTATACACTCACTATATCCACCGCACATGCGACGTTTTCCTGTGAACGAAGAGCGACCATGCAGAACCCGCCAATTGTCGAAGACTAGTATTCTTAGTTCGAACGAACCAAGGAGACATCGCAATCTTCGTGTACTTACTAAGAGGTTTGCCAGGCTGAAGCTGTGACCAATATTCGAATCGCTTGAGAATACTCGTCCACTTCCTAGCCTAGTTTCAGTGTTGCTACATGCAATAGGGCACACTCTGACTCACCTCGCAGCATTATACCAACCTTGCATTGCTTCCATTGGCAAATCGATGGCAGCGCGGTCAGTTGTGTTCCACCGCACTTGCACCAATTGACCTTGAAATGGATCATGTACCAGTGTCGGGAAACTGGTCCAGGGTTGTATACTGCTGTCCTCGTTCCCGCTGGCATGAGCGTCGATCTGGACTTGGGATAGAATCTGGTATGCTTTCGGATCCTCCCTAAGAAGTTGACGAGCGGCAGCAAAGCCGTCCACAAGCTGCGACGCTCCTCCGTCTCCATCAGTATGAGATAAAAGGTGGAAAACCTGCAGCCCTGCTGGATCTGAGAAGTAGGTATTGTCCGTATGGGCTCCAATGCCGAGCTGCGTATATGCCGTGTCCCCTTTTGCGAGATCAGCCGTGAAGTCATAAAAGCCTCCGTAATGCGTATGTCTGATATAAGCTATCCTCTCCAACAGCTTCTCCGTCGCTTCCGGGGTCACAGGAGTATTCTCGATGTAGCAGAAGCCGTATTTTCGAATCGTGTAAAGCCAGGCTTTCAAACCTTTGTCCGTTGTCATGACATTGTTGTAGTCGACAGTCGGCGCAGCATTTTTCACTTCCTCTCCCGTCCACAACCTCATTTCCACCATGCCCTGAAGCTCGCTAGATCTTGGTTTGGCCTTCTCGCCGCTTGAAGAGAGCCATGATTTCGAATATTGACTCTCATGGCCATCGTTCCATTTCACATGAAATGTTTGTGATTCTTCTTTGACCGATTCAGGGGCAATCAAAGGCGAAATCTCATCGAAAGTTTCTATCAACCGTTGTTTGGTCGATGGATGGACACAGCTTCCGCAATGGCAATGATCTCTCAGCCACTCATATGGAACAGGTACGAATGTTTCTTTGGTGTCAGAAAAGACCATGATGTTACCATCATCCAGCTTAGGGGCGATGTTCAATCGGATAGCATTTTGTGGTTTGGTAATGACTCTCCGTGATATCTAAGCTATTCAACATACAATCATCTCGAAGTCCTAATCAAACGACTTACGGTTCCTGTTAGATGAGCACGCCGCCTCACTGGTATACTGGCGAAAAATCGAGGCAAAACTGGAGGAGGAGTGCATTTGACGGACCGTAGGATTGGTCGCGCGATTTGGTACATGGCTCTGATACTTTGGTAGTTATTATTGGTGCCAAGTGTTATACTTTGCTTCGCATACCTGGAAGGTGCTGAGCCCTGGAGTGGCACCGCGATGGCCAAAGAGTGGCAGGAATAGGGGCAAACTTTTAGAGCGTCAAGGAGATGAGCTGATCATCGTACAATGAGGAAAGAGCCAATCCTGAGGTGGTGGTGAAGATTCGTCTGCCGAAGCCGAAGTCGCTCGGCAAAAGTAGGAATAGCAGAGACCGGTCGTGTATTACTGAGGAGGTGTATAGGCTGACCAAAGAAGGCAAGCAGTTGGAATGCTCGGCTCGAGAAGATTCAAGGCTGCAATCAGGTTGCGTGTCAAACTACAATATTGAGAACCTCTCTATGGTAGTATTTTATGTACGTGCAAAGAGGGTTCAGTACCAAGCCTAGAGAAGATAACGACTGTTTTTCCGGAATCAGAGAAGAGGGAAAAGAAGAGAAATGTGTTAGCAATTGATGAGGTTCAGTGAAATTGGGGGATGGGAGTGTTATCTTTCTGCAGGTGGTCGAACAAACTTGAACTTGACGTCCATCACGTGAAACTACAGTCACGTGTAGAAGGTAGTGACTTGGAAACGAAGTGACAGTATCCATCGAAACAGAGAACCTAAGCAATACCATGGAGATATACTAGTATGGTCATGGATTTGATGACACAAAACTCGACCAGATATCACGTGACTCTAACAAGAGCTGGCTGGACTGGTCTACATGGCATTTCCAGCCACATACTCGATTCGACCCGGCTCAGGCTCTCGCTGACATCCTTCTCTTCTGGCTCTCTTGGAGGAAGTTGGTCGAACATCTCATGTCGCTCCGAGTCCCACCTCTCATTCTGGCATGCTTTTGCTCCGTACACAACTCGGACAGGCCAGCAGCGCATTCACAAGGCCATGGCTCGTCATTCTGGCCACTTTCTATCTTGCGACAATCGCTGTGTGTATGACGGATGACCGTTTGAGATCCTTGAGGTGTGTACAATCAGACTTCCAATCCTGTCCTGTGCTACACGAGAACTGACCAGCAACAGACAGGAGACACGCGACATCTTTTACCATGGTTTCGAGAACTACATGGAATATGCCTTTCCCGAAGACGAACTCAAACCGCTCAGCTGCACTCCTCTGACCAGAGATCGCTTGAATCCCGCCCATATTGAATTGAACGATGTCCTGGGGAATTACTCCTTGACTCTAATTGACAGCTTGTCAACTCTCGCCATAATTGCATCCTCACCGCCCCAGAAAGCCCAGGACAAAGCTCTAGATCTGTTCCAGGACGGAATATCACAATTGATTGACCAATATGGTGATGGGACAGAAGGCGCAAGTGGCCAAGGGCTGCGTGCGAGAGGCTTTGACGTGGACAGCAAAGTCCAGGTCTTCGAAACTGTGATACGTGGTGTCGGAGGACTTTTGAGTGCCCATCAATTTGCAGTAGGAGATCTGCCAATAAGGGGATATGATGCTTCCACGAAGACGAAACGCGGCGAAACTGGAATATACTGGAGGAATGGACTGGTATACAATGGGCAGCTGCTTCGTTTGGCTCATGACCTGGCAAAGAGGCTGCTCCCAGCTTTCCATACTGCAACTGGGTTGCCCTATCCTCGCGTCAATCTCCGTCATGGAGTTCCTTTCTACTCCAATTCTCCTTTGAACGTGGATGCCGAGGAGGGTCAATGCCCGCGCATACCTCCCGCGAATGCAGAGGTCACCGAAACATGTAGCGCGGGAGCTGGCAGTCTGGTACTAGAATTCAGCACCCTCAGCCGATTGACAGGTGATACGCGGTTCGAGGACGCGGCTAAGACCGCATTCTGGGCTGTATGGCAAAGACGAAGCAGCATTGGCCTGCTAGGCTCTGGCATTGACGCTGAGACTGGTAATTGGGTCTCGCCATATACTGGCGTAAGTACTAAGCTGTAACTCTTCTCGCGAAGGCTAATTCGTGTTTGTAGATCGGTGCCGGTATCGACAGCTTTTTCGAGTACGCTTTAAAATCGCACGTCCTCCTTTCTGGCTTGCCCTTCAACCAATCCCTCGCCTCAAAGCATTCTCCTGACGCTTTCTTGGAAGTCTGGAGACAGTCTCATGCTGCGATCAAGCACCATATATACCGCGGTGAACAATTTCAACATCCGCATTACCTACAAGTGGACCTTTACACTGGCGCCCTTCGAGCGTTCTGGATAGACAGTCTGAGTGCATATTATCCAGGCCTTTTGACGTTGGCCGGAGAACTCGAAGAAGCTATTACAACCCACATGATGTATACTGCACTCTGGTCACGGTATTCTGCATTACCAGAAAGATGGTCAGCTGCCACCGGCAACATTGAGAGCGGACTGCGTTGGTGGGGAGGTAGACCTGAGTTCATCGAAAGCACATGGTATATCTATCGTGCAACCAAGGACCCATGGTATCTCCACGTTGGTGAGATGGCCCTGCGAGACATCAAGCGCAGATGCTGGACGAAATGTGGCTGGGCAGGACTTCAAGACGTCCGAACCGGCGAATTAAGCGATCGCATGGAAAGTTTCTTCCTCGGTGAAACAGCAAAATATCTGTTTCTTCTCTTTGACGACCAGCATCCACTCAACGCCCTAGATGCTGCGTTTGTGTTCACAACCGAAGGCCATCCGCTCACGATTCCGAAGCGTCTCAGGGCAGATTTAAGGACGACTGCAAAGCCAGATTACGAGCCACGAGGAGGTCCAGACACCTCACCTAGACGCGAATCCGCTCCGACCTGTCCAACACCGCCTCCTTATCTGCCTCTGACCGTGTCATCGACAGCTGCGAGAGGTGATGTGTTCCATGCAGCAAGTCTCGCCCGCTTGCATTTGATGCCCAACCTCAACACACTAGACTCTCCATTGGTCGAGTTTACCGCCGACCATCCGAGCATTTCTTTGTCAGACTTGCAATCGCCATCGAATTACACATTCTATCCATGGACTTTACCTCTAAATCTAGTCCCGCCTCAAGGCACATCTTCGCCAATGGCCAACCGAGCGACTTTTGATCTATCGTTCCCGAACCTGCCAGAAAGTACGGCTACCATAGGCACTCTGCAAAGAGTGTACGAAGGAGTTCTGGTCAACTCGATGAGTGGCTTGCGGCTGGGTATGGTCAAAGAACCATTGCCGTTGGCAAGCGTACCGTCCGGCACTGACCTCGACCTGTTCCGGATATACGCGGTTTCGAACGTGGCTCTTGGTCGGGACGAAAAGGTGTTCTTGACACGCAATCTGGTCACAACATTCAATCCTGTTGACCCTTACTTCACTCGCATTCGCGACGTTCAGATGATCGATCTTGTCGTTGATATAGGGGAAGAGAGTGGATCTTCCCACAAGTCCACTGCTGAGCCTCAAGCATCAGGCCTGAACTTCTCTGTGCCAATTACCACTATGGATTCGTTGACAGCACTGACTGGTAATGCACATCCATCTTTGCTTTCTTCCCTGCTTCTGAACATTCAATCGATTCTTCGAGAATCTTCGGCACCAAACTCGGTGGTTCAGTCTCCAGCTCTAGAGCGCCACCTGTTTCCTGCTGCCATTCCCACCGGGCCCGGCGCCGCGCCCGTTCCCGACGTCGCGGAACCCTTTGAGCTCGATACCGCGGCTATCATCTCACCACTTCCGTGGAATGAAATTCACATCACGGGTGAACTTTGTGATGGTGTCCTTGACGCTCAAATAGTCAAAGAGAATCAGGTACTGGTAATAAAGCGGGGCGGATGTAGTTTTTCTACAAAGATGAGAAATATTCCTTCATTTGCTCCAAGCCCTAGAGCTTTGCAAATGGTCGTCATCATTTCCTTTCCAGAGCAGGACGATATTGATGCGCAAGCTCAGCAAGAGCGACTGAATCGCGCTGAATTCGTGCAGTCGAGTTCTGCGGAGCCGCTGATACAGCCAATGCTAGATCAGGATCAGACTACTCCTGGCGGTATACCCCGCCCACATCCCATACCCGCTGTTATGCTTAGTGGTGGGCATGACACTATCCGGTACTTGAAGAAGGCCAAGGGTGTAGGACTACGGCGGAGATTTTGGTTTGAGAGCCAGGGCGTGAAGATTGGAAATCTTATCGTCGTTTGACGCTTTGTACGATGTTTCTGTAGAGATAGATACCCACGATATGATAGACCTGTACAGCTATTACTACGAGGTCGAACGACAATGAATGATGGTATGATCAACAAAGGGATACTTAAGTCTCTTTCATTGTGATGGATTACAGGTCAACAACATCTGATGTGCTATGAGAATGCACTTCCGCCGGGGCCTTCGTAGATCTGATCGTGATGATAGAGATCTACTATTCCTCGAGAGTTTCTTTGAAATGACTTACTAAATTGGGATTTGCGATACCGGACTTTGTGTACCCCTACTAGGTAATACCTGGGTACCTCAGTGGCTCCACCTCCACGAATGTGCCGACACTAACTGACTATAACTACATCGCGCCCTACACATGCACTCCAACCATGCCTCCTATAAGATCGCCATTATCAAGTATTTTCCAATCGACGACGTCCATCAATCTCTCACGTATACGCAAACGAAAAGCAATCCTATTGATTTCCCATCCCCTCTCAACATCCCCCCACCATCAAAAGGCTATCCCAATGGATCCCACAAAACCCATCGAGCAAATGGCTGCCCAAATCGCCCCCTCGACAGCTCAAAACGCCTGGTCCTCCCCCGGACCCGCCGCCTTCGATTTCAGATCCGATACCATCACTTCCCCAACAACGAATATGTTGAACGCGATTGCGGCGACGACGTTGTTAGATGATGTGTTTGTGGAGGATCCGACGACGAACAATCTCGAGGCGTTTGTGGCGGAGTTGACGGGGAAGGAGGCGGGGCTGCTGGTTACGAGTGGGACTATGGGGAATCAGGTTGCGTTGAGAAGTCATCTTGGGGGACCGCCGCATAGTGTGCTTTGTGATGAGAGGGCGCATATCTTGGTTTGGGAGGCTGGTGGTGTGTATTTACCATTTGAAGTGGAAGGTTGAGAGTGGGAGGCTAATGTGGTGACAGGTGCGGCGAGTTTGTGTGGGGCGCTTGTGAGGGGTGTCATGCCGAAGAATGGAACTTATTTGACGTTGGAGGAGGTTAAGAAACATGCGGTGTTGAGTGATGATGTTCATGCTTGTCCGACGAAGGTCATCAGCTTGGAGAATACGCTAGGAGGGACTGTTATGCCGCTGGAGGAGGTGGAGAAGATTGGGAGGTTTGCGAGGGAGAACGGGATTTTGATGCATTTGGATGGGGCGAGGATATGGGTATATCTGATCAATCCTCTTTATCAAGTTCAGCTTGCGCTAATATTGTCTTAGGAAGCTGTTGTCGCTGGTGCAGGGGAGTTGAAAGAGTACTGCAAACATTTCGACAGTATCAGTCTCTGCTTCAGCAAAGGTCTCGGAGCACCAATCGGCAGTATCATTGTGGGCACAAAGCCATTTATCAAGCGGTCACGATGGATACGGAAAATGATAGGTGGCGGCCTTCGACAAGCAGGTGTGATATCCGCCGCGGCTCGCATTGCCGTCGAAGAAACGTTTCTAGGCGGCAAACTCAAACAAAGTCACGAAAACGCGAGGACAATTGCGAAGATATGGACAGATGCCGGTGGTAAGCTACAATTGCCAGTGGAAACGAATATGGTTTGGCTTGATATTGAGGCTACAGGCTTGGAAGTGACTGATTTTGTTGCTATGGCTGCTGATAGGGGGCTGAGGACTCTCGGAGGGAGATTGGTGGTTCATTATCAGATTTCGAAGGAGGCAATTGCTAAATTTGGAGTATTGACGAAGGATATCTTGGTGGAGAAGAAGCGTGGCGTTGATAAAGGCCAGGCGGAGAAGCTACAGATCGAGGTAGAATGAAATTGTCCGGAGTGATTTGGTGAGCCATAAACATTTATGAAAGAGATCAAAACTGGTTCTTTCATTTATCGTTTTTATTTCGTGCTATCAAGAGTGGCAGGAATTGCTGGGGATTCCTTTTCTGAGCTCCTATTCCGAGCACGGAACAATTGGTTCATCTG
Source organism: Venturia aucupariae (assembly GCA_003693225.1). Lineage (NCBI taxonomy): Eukaryota > Fungi > Ascomycota > Dothideomycetes > Venturiales > Venturiaceae > Venturia > Venturia aucupariae. Next base: position 65,072 of record QWZN01000054.1, on the reverse strand, counting down.
CGACTGATTTGTTTTCAATGGATTTACCTTCCTGGGCAATCAGGCTGAATTCAAGTGGCCAAAGGCTGGCATTTTTTTAATTTGGGTTCCCTGAAATATTTAGTTCGACCTCGATCATACAATGGAAGAAGTTCTTCCGAATGAAATTCTCATGATCCCGGCTGGGAATAAGAAGCCGTGGTTGATCAACCTGAAGTTGATATATCAATTGTTGGGTCACGTGCGCACGGGTAAGCAGTTGAAAGCGCGACTAAACCTCGAGCCTTCTTCATTTATTCGTTGTTCAAGCGCGTCAGGAACCCCAACAACTACACCTCAATGCTAACTTCGATTCTTCCTCATGTCAATTGCCGTCGACTGAATCGAAAATAAAGATGGCCGCCCGCCGCAGATTCCAAGAAAGCGATTCCGACAGTGATAGCAGCGTTACATCCAGGTGGACCACTCAGAGTGAACGAAAAGACAGCTATGCTGTTGACCAAATCCTGGCTGAGAAGGAGGATGAAGAAAGCCACGAAACGCTTTATCTGGTGAAGTGGACAGACTACGACAAATCTCGTTGCACTTGGGAGCCCGCTTGTAACTTTGGAGTGTCCACCATGGACCATTGGGTGTCGGAAAAGAAAGCCATCAGACTCGGCTTCAGAACTCCTTTCCCTGTGAAGAAATGGGAGCTCGATCAAATAAAGAAGGCCGACAACGATAGACGCCGATGGCAAAGAAGGAAGACAATGCTTAAAAAGCGACCAGACTGCCATTGGGCTGAACCTCCAGAAAACCACCCTGCGTTTGAAGAAGAATTCGACAGCGATATGGAAACGCCCGAACCACACGTACCCTCTGCCCCAAGAAAATTGTTACCAGGAGCGGGACGAAAAACTTCTGCGGCACAATTACGGTCACGGTCACGCATGCAAGCCGCGACTAATCGTAAAACGCAAGGTCAGTCATAATAGCGACCTAAAGAACAACTTGACTCACTATAGACAGAGAAGAGAAGGGGAGCGGACATCATGGCCGACTACGCAAAAGAACCACCGACAAAGCGTACACGCAAACCAGCCGACGAAAACCAGCAATACAAGTCAGCATCACACAGGTGGTAAGTTAGCCCAAAATTTTACACTCATTGATTCTTGGAATTGTTGTTGATAATTTCTGGCAATCTTGCGAGTAAAATTTGCCACAAGTGTGCCTACCTCCACCTTAAGTTTGACGACAGTGGTTTAACGGTGTCTCTAACGAAATTAGGAACGTTGAAAAGAAGGGCAGAGACGGTGCGGTTCCTAAATTGGAAGATATTCAAGCTCTACTAGCCAGACCAGGAGAAATACACAATCTTCAACAGAGCAATCTCACAAGGGTTGGAGACCAGAGTGGGACTGATACTGAGCCGCGCCAGGATGCTGCATCTAATGGTCCCGTTGCACCTTACGCCGAAACAATCCCACTGACATGCTTCTACTGGTACAACCACTTGAATTGTCCGCTTGGGAAAGAGCAATGTCGTTTCACTCATGGGGATTGCGATAGGATTGCTGATCAAGAGCTTCATCACCAATCTCTAGAAGTAGGCACCACCGGATGGAAGCCAAAATTTTGGGATCCGACAAAAGTGTGCTTTTTCTGGAATAAAGGAGGGTGTCATCAGGGTGATACGGGATGCTGGTTCGCGCACTGGCGTCCTAGTAAAATTCCATGGGTCGTGTTTTCTGCAAACGACGAAACAAGAAACCTTGGCAGACCGATCGTGGAGGGCAATCATGCTGTGCCTCAGTCCGAATCTGTGCCGCCGACTGGACCTCGAAGTAATTCATACCAACGGACTCGAGCAGTAATCAGGCAACAATGTCGCTACTGGGAAACCGGCCATTGTAGGGATGGCCCAAGTTGTAAACGGATACATGGATACGCCAGTTCTGCTGCAGAAACTCCCCAGCAATTAGCTGTCCCCAAGACCCCCAGGTCTACACCCATTCCCCCTGGGAAGATTTTAAAGACCTGTCCCTATTGGTACTATAACAAAAATTGCAGGAAGAGCGCAGAAAATTGTGACTTTGTGCACGAATTGCTCGAGAATATTGCGGAATTTGCTCGCCCAGTCAAAATTTGCCCGTTCTGGCTGAGTCCAGACGGATGCTCCAAACCGGCTAGCGATTGCAAGTTTTTGCATAATGATGCTGAGGGTGTTCCCGTCGGAGGTAAATTGCCCAACATCTCGCGACAATGAACTGAAGCTAAACTTAAGCTTAGAACTCCCGTCTGCAAGATCAAGGAAGCAGTCAAACCCAAAGTAAGACAGCTATAGATCCCCCTATGCCTCATGAGATATCGGTCTCCTAGTGGCCACCTAGAAATAGTACTGACGTCGAATGATAGTATGATACCCCAGACTCCGCCCGGCTTCTTTGATCAACCAAGTCAGGTGGGATACTCTGGCTACTCCGTTTTTGATAATGGGAGATCCGCCTTGGAAGGGCCTGCCGGTTATACTGCGCGATTAGCGGAGGAATCTGCGGAACGCGCTGATCGGAAAATCGAAGTCATCCAGGCACATCGACCGCAAATATCGCTACTTGCGAGTCCAGTCCATGCTGAGCCTATGATCGACGACCCGCCACCTGCATTTGCAGGCGTCGATGCGAATAGTAGCTCTGAGGTTATGGACGTAGACTCGGGCATCGTGGAGTCACCGGACACCCTTCATACCATCGATTCGCCGAACACCTTCGAGGTATCCTTCCAAGTCTCAGACGCCTCCAAGTTTATTCCTGTTGAAATTGTAGATCTTGAGCTCACAGCCATCGATGCTTTAAAGGCGGATTACTCCCGGGAACCGCAAATTGTCGTCTCTCAGATGGTCATGCGCGATCTCCTAGAGACATTCGTCTTCCCGCTTGCACCTACAATTTTGTCATCAGGCAAAATCTTCGAAATGCAAGGACAAGACATGACGCAGCTCGCACGTATCTTGACCGAGCAAAGTAGTGTAGCGATTGCGCAGGGGCCCTCAACGCTGCTAATCCTATACCCTTCGCATCTTATCTTGGAAGAGCTCGTTTTCTTAGAACGAGTTAGATCTCCGATCGAGCCAAATTGTCATATTTGTGTCCAAGTTCGGGCTGTAGGCAGTAACTTCCCGACGCCAATTTCGACCCCATCGTCAGATGGTCTCCCAAAGACTTTGAGACGATATTTTCAAAGGAATCACGGTTGGGAACCCGCGAAGCTGTTCGCTTGGAATACAGGGCAGCATACAGCAAAGACAGAAAAGAACGTCTACCTTATGACTCATTACGTGTCTCAAAAAGCAGAGACAGAGATCTTAGTTCGGTACTTTCGCGAACTGGGGGCCCAGGTATGGACCACAGGGACGAAGGGCTCCTGGGACAATTTTCTGAAAGTTGCGGAGTCGAATGGAAGTGGCGTTGTTATCGTGAGTCTTATGAACAATACTGCCTACTCAAACGATCTAACTAATGACCATAGTTGCATCCCGACTTTAAGCGGTACGAAGGCATACCCAACCTACGCCGCCTTCTCATGAAGAGTTTCAACATCTTCCAAATGAGAATATCCATGAAAGATGGTCTACCCGAAAAGCTAGATATCAAAAAGATTATGCCGACTGGAACATGCACGCTTTTGTCCGACGAAATGTACATCAAATGTCCTAAAGAGTCTCTCGACGTGCTCAAACTCATCGTTCAGAAAAATGGGGGCAAAAAGAAGAAGGAGGACCGCACATGGGGTCTCTACGGCCCGCCTCAGCTTGCTGATTGGTTGTTCAACCTTTTTGGCGCCAAGGAAGATGAAGGAGAGGAGGACCAGCCCAAATTACAATTGTGGGTCTGGATCGCTCGACGAAAAGTCTGCCTATGCTGATGAATCAATAGGAGAATGGATCTTTACGATCAAGTCCTACCGCTTGAGGAAGACTCCGACTATGACGATGCTCGCCCAGGGGCCCCGCTTCTGTCTTCTGATATCGAAATAGATCCGAGCGAGATTCCCAACGGTATTCCTGATGGTCAAACCGCCTACGACGCTTACAGGAGCGAGAACCCTGAGGGAGCCGTACGAAAGCTTCTTGAGGCGTTCGCAACTGCCTCTTTGGAATGGACGGAGCAATACAGGCGTGTGGTAAGCTTCAGCTCAAGCCTTTTCTGTCTTGTAGTACTAATATGATGTTGTCTAGGTTGTCATCATCCCGCCTGGCAACGTCGTTGACCCGGAATTGAAAAAGGTGTACGATGAGTGGGAGGCTAGTGCCAAAGCCCAGCACATTAGCTTCTTGACGCCAGACAAGTTCATGTCGTGCTTCAAGGTAAAATGAAGATCAAGATGACTTGAATTTGGGTTGGCAACAGTTTTAATCCCCCCCATTCCGAATATGAGATATGCATGCACGTTTAGCCAGGAGGCAGGGCGTGGAATTTATGCTGAGGAAGGAGATATATCGGACATGATGGGGATATGCTATGCTTGGACGAATGATATAACAGCTGGCCAATACCATATATCAAGTCGATGTGGCTGCTCAAAGTCGAATCACATCGGCGAAAATCCTTCTGGGGTTGGGACGTGATGAAAGTATGGTGCTAACAGAGTGACTCAAGTGGTAGGCTTTTGGGAGACAGACCGCTTCAGTTCGAGATCAATATTGATGCCTCGGGGCATTGATACGAATGAATTCTTCAAAAGAATCACCAGACATGAAATCATGTCATTTTCAAGATGAAGGCAGTCGAGTATCAAACCGGACCTTGGTATCTAGAAGATAATGCCTTGGGGCATTGATACTTATGAATCATTATTTATAGTATGTATATACTCTTACGATGATATTGTATATACGCTCGCAGCTCCAGGAGACTGATATTGATTATTTCCACAACCTTTACGGATGGTACGGGAGAAAGTAGAATTGCTGCGGTGCCTTCTAGCGCTTCCGAGGTAATGTTTCAGGTCGGCATGCAGATCCATCTCCTCCTTCTTCGTTGACGTCAAGTCTGTGTAGTTGAGAAAAGTATGAGGAACTCCATTGTACACTTGCGACTTTATGGCGATGCCACGACCATGGAGGTTCATGGCGTTTGCAATGTCTTTATCTCGTAGTGGGTCTTTTTTCAGCCGCGTGGATCGAGTGAGGTGGTAGATCCTGCATATTGCCTAGCGATGGCGACGCTTTTGGGCCTGGACCGTTGGTCATTGAGCATTTGTATTTCATAGATGTGCCATTTCTCGTGACCTCACGTCTCGGGCTGAGAGGAAAGTATCGGTTCCTGTGAGAGGTTGGTGGAGGACGTCGTGCGCATCGTTGATTTAGATTGGGTAGTTGTCTTCTGCGCTAGGGGAAATGCCACGCACTCACATCATCAGATGGTGGGAGGCCTTGATCGAAACTCATCGATACGGGTCGAAAGGCTCAATACCGCTCAAACCTTCTGCCACCGTAATAGTCGGTTCAGGATGGAAGATGTCGTCCTCACATCTGAGACATCCACAGATGGAGTATTCGCGGTATCGACTTGATCCATTGGCTTCTGCTCCACGGCCACAGCTCGCTCCATCTCTCCTAATTTCCACACTTTCAAGAACCACAGGCATAGTGCTGCGGCGATGTACATGAATCCGGTGAATAGTTGAGCTCCTAGGTAGTTACCAGTATGCTGGGTGATCTCGAGAGCGATTGGTTCGGAGACTGACTATTTGTCAACCAATTGCTTTTTCAACAGAGAGTGCCAACGACTTACACGTCGTAGGCAGGGCGATAACGACCCAGGTAATGGATAGAGCAGCAGGAAGATCCTTCAGACCTATGATTTCCGCAGTAACTGGGGCTACAGTTGGCCAAAAGGTGCCTGCTACAGTACCACCGATGAGGGCATAAAATATCAGGACCTACCACCAATTAGCCTTGCGAATCTGCCACAATAATCTGCAAAACTTACACCATAGCTCTTTGCGAAGATCCAAATCACCAGCGCGAAGAGACCAGATAGAAAGGTGGCAATTCCAGCAATATTGATGCGTCCAACGGAATCACTGAAGTATCCCACCGGTGGCCGTCCAAGGCCTTGTCCCAAATTCAGCAAGGCGCCGATCAACGCTCCCTGTCGTGGGGTGAGACCGACGCTTTGTGCATAGTTGGGAAGGGAGAACAAAAGCACGATGTACCCCAGCATGCTGAAGACACCATACCCGAGAAGAAGAACAAACTCTGGTCTCTTAAACAGACGCCAATCAAATGCGAGTAGCGATGCGCCAAGCTGCTTGTTCCTGTCGCGAACAACGATAGCACATGTAAAGTTCACGGCGAACGAAACAATACCTAGAATGCGGAATGCCCAAGCCAATCCCAGGCTCTGTATCATGGCCTCTGTCGCAAGGGAGTATACCATGCCAAAGAGTCCGGATCCAGCAGTTCCAATTCCATTCGCCAGACTCCTCCTCAAAGTAAACCACTGCGGTATTATGCCTACAGATCCTACGAATAGGAAACCCATGCCCCAGCCAAAACATACTCCCTGGCTCAGGAAGAGCTGCCATGTCTCGCTTGCAAAGGATGCACCTATGAGGGAAATCGTCTCGAAGAAGACGCCTATAAGGAGGGTTGTCCGTGTACCAAGTTTGCGGGTTGCTTTCATAGCTAATGGGGATATGAGCAAGGCCATAGAAATGGAGAGGCCGCCAACAAAGGCGAAATCGAGGCGTGTGGCTCCTGGGAATTTATTGGAGGATAGGTAGTGTGCCAGAAAGACTCCATACTAAGGCGGCTATTAGCTACCTACTTGCAACTTTTGATTGATCGGATGAGTTCTTACACTGCTGTTCAACCCCCAGGTATGCCCGTTTATGAGAAAGACGCAGACCACGCATACCCATCCATAATTCGATACTGGATCTCGCTCTGCTCCCACAGTTTTCCCATCATCTGTTTCCGACTCTTGCTCCACACCTTTCTCGGAAAGATTTTCCAGCGAAGGGATCTCCTTGTCAATTAGCTCTGCGTCAGTCATCGTAGTTCGCGATACCGCTAATCTCACACGGCACGGAAGGGTAGAACTACGAAAGAAAAATCGAAGGAAGCGCAAGAGCAACACAGGAAGCAAACCTCAAGGTCATGGGAAGACAGAAAAGTGGGATATACTTCATTCCCGGCAGAGATGGCATCTCTAGCTTGTGGGGAAGATGGAATTTTCTGCTGTCATGACTGCACTCTTCTATCCATTTGCTGCCGTGATCTCATGCGCCAGTGCGGAAATGCGTGCCGTTGGCCTCGACTCCTACGCTTCGAGTTATTCCCGGCTAGCTTATCCATCGTTAAAGATGCTTTCGTGCATGGCTTGAAGAAGAGGGAAAATCTCTGAGGTCGTTGACATGGATGTGGTTTGCTTGATGTCTGGAGTTGAGGATCAGCAGAATTGCACATGTTGATGTTCAACAGGGATGGAGAAGATCACTGCGGAACTATACTCTGAGTCGTATCGAGGCATCAAAGATCCAACCAGTTTCTCGTGTGAATGAAATGTAACACTATCAAAGCAATCTTGCAAGCTCGAGATGAGAAGCCATTGACATACTGAAATTCTCGCTATCAGAGCTCGAATATCCATCCTCAGAAGCGGAATACTTGCCGCTTTTGAAGCCCTCTTATTTCCATATCTACAACCTCTCGTCTTCTCCATCCACCTGCACGGCCTGAAGTAGTCCCCTTGCTACAGCATATCTGGACATCGTCACATACTGCAAATCGCTCTCTCATTTTGCTCATTATCTATACACAGTAATTCTGTATATCATATAGACCTTGGGGTTCAATCATCGCCTTGAGCTTCTTAGCATGTAAGTGCCTAGTCACTATTGCTCAAAAAGAGAAGGTTCTCCACACACCCTCTCTTCTCCTCCTCTGTAAACAGTGCATGAGGACTTCATTATCACCACAAGCTAATCGAGACCAGAGCAGGACGGGACCGCATTTGTGAATTAGTCAGCATTTGCTTATTTACATCATCCAGCAACCATACACCTCCGATCTGGAAAGGATTCTTCGCCTTTCCAAAGGAGAAAATCCCACTTCCATCCAAGAAGAAGAATAAACAATCACAATCATGCCCGAACTCGTTCTACCACGCCCAGGCGACAAACCAACCTCCAGCCCACCAATCTCAGGATCAATAGAAGAAGCATTCACGAAGCAATTTGGCAGACTCCTCCCACCAGCCACATACCTAAGCACAAGTATTGGGAAAGCAGCGTACTACGACCTTCCCCCTTCCTCTTCAACAAGTGTTGGAGCAACGCCAGATCGCGTTCTCTTCATCCATGGCGTCCAGACACCAGCTTTGGGAATGCTTCCGCTTGCATCTTCATTGAAAACATCATTTCCTGCTTCTCACTTTGTCCTCGTTGATCTTTGGGGCCATGGATTGACTGATACGCCTGTCGTACCCCATGAAGCAAGCCTGTTCCACAAACTCATTGATGACCTGCTGGACAAACTGAAGTGGTCTACTGTACACCTCATTGGCTTCTCTTTTGGTGGAGCTTTGACGGTTGGTTATGCTGCTACTCGGCCCACAAGTATCCAGAGTTTCACCCTTGTCGCGCCAGCCGGTCTTATCAAATCAAGTGCGCTCACGGAAAAGGAAAGGACGTTTCTGGGAAGGGAAAGCGATGAAACAGAAGCGAGGAAATGGGTCATCAGTTTTCTAGAAGGTTCGCCTCATCCTACTGTTCCAGCAGATTGGGAGGAAAGAGTCGCGCGTGGGGAGGTTGTCGCGCCAGCTATCAAGGACTGGCAGATGCGTGAGCATGCTGGACATGTAGCTTCGGTTGTTGCGATTGTCAGAGATGGAGGAGTGATGGATGATCAGGAGATGTTTGTGAGGGCGGTGAAGACGGGGATTCCATCGCTGGTGGTTTTGGGAGGTGAGGATGATATTTGTAGTAAAGAAGAGCTTGTAGAATTGGGCTTTGGGGATGTGTATGTCGTGCCCGGGACTGGGCATAATGTTGTAAGAGAGAAAGTGCCGGAGGTTGCTGGTTTTATCAGAGAGTTTTGGAAGAAGCTTTGAGGCTGGTAGGGGCTAGAATTGTTGTACATTATATTGCTCCAACTTACAGCATTTCCGCGTTCCCAAATTGCGGGTGAGGTCTGTTCGTAGTCTATAGGCGATCCGGATTGAAGGGGCTGGGAATCTCATCTTCAAGAGGAAGCACCCCCTCCTTCTTCATTTTTTCCGAGACCGCATCAGCTTCCTTCCACACCCTCAACAGATTTCGTCCGACGACCTTGGCGGCATCCTTGTCACTTACACCAGCTTCGAGGAGTGCAGCTATCAAATCTGGAAATTTGCTGACATCCTCCAGTCCTCTGGGTGTAGAATCAATGCCATCATAATCAGTGCCAATACCAACGTGATCATAGCCGATTAAATTGCCAACGTGAGTGATGTGACGAACAACTTGTGCAAGAGTGGAGTTATCGGGATAGAAATCCGGCACACCGGATGAGGAGTTAGAAGCTGTGCACGAGACGAACTCCGGCGCAAAGTTGATCATCACCAACGAGTTCTTCTTCTTGACAAGTCGCAGGACGTCATCTTGGACATTGCGAGGATGTGGGCAGATTGAGTAAGCCGACGAGTGACTGAAAATGGGTGGTGCAAGACTGCCATTCGTCTTCTCTGGATTGCCGCCCAATACGTCGAGCATGGTGTTTTTGCTAACATGCGAGAGATCGACAAGCATGCCAATTCTGTTCATTTCCTTGATCAACAGGTCACCTGCGACACTGATCCCGTTCCACTTTGGTGACGAGGCATAGATTTTGCCTGATTCGGCAATGAGAGCGGCATCGGCGTAGATGTTGTGACAATTCCAGGTCAAGGTGGCGTAGCGCACGCCGAGAGCGTGGTAGAGACGGAGTGTGCTGACTGAGTTACCAATCTGGTGGAGACCTTCGATAGCCAATGGCGATATGAGCTTGCCGGAGTCGAATGCCTTGATCGCGGAAGCACTATTGCTTGGTAGACTGAAGTATTTTGGGTAGTCTGATGAAAGGCGATTATAAAGGTCCAATTGCTCCAATGTCGCCCTCACAACTGCGGAAGAAAGTTAAATCATCGAATGGGCTAGTTCAGGGACGATGGCACTCACTCGGAGCATAGCTAGCGTCTGAATAATCAGAGAGATTCTGTTGGCATGGGAGGTACGCGCTCCAGAAGGCACCACCATAATGACCTTTTTCCATACGCGGGATGTCAACATGACCAGCCAAGCCGCCCTTCTCGAACTTCTCAGCAAAATCACTGTTGTAGATACTGTTGCGATATCGCGCTCGAAGCATTATCAAAAGATCATTATGCCCATCTGTTGTGATTGATAAGCATAGGCGAATGGTCGATTCGAGCTCAATTCAGTACCAATTAAAGGGTTCTCGGACAAGACCCCGATGGCTCGGTCTTGAACAGTGAGCTTTTTGTGTCCGGGAGAGCACGCCGACAGTATTGGAGTTGTGAAATAATAGCCCAATACCAAAAGAGTGGCGACGAGGAAGGGGATTATCGCTCTTGGTGTTGTCCTTGGTTTCTGGTTCTCAGAGACAGGCAAATCGCCCGTTCCCAAGCTCTTCTCATTTGCAAGAGGAATTGGCGTCATGGTGTTGTTGTTGTTGTTGTTGTTGTTGTGAAGATGAGAGTCGGGTGAGATGACTTCGAATTCCATTGACGGAACCTACCGTAGGTCATCGCCTATCGCCGTGACTAATCGAGTAATAATGCTGCGCGTCAATATCGCGTCCCCTCGCCCTCCCTTTTTTGCATTTGATTTCCACACCACAATGGCACTGATATCTGCCTTCGCCATCATCAAAGCTTCGGTGGTCTTCCATCTCACCTTGGCATACTTCTTCTTGACGGCGCCTCAGAAGATCGTTGGCCAGAATGCTGTGCTCGTGCTCGGCGACAGCATGCAAATGGTACGCATATACTCCTAGAGCGTCCCTTCAAAATCATCTAACCGTACTTGATAGCCACATGTCACCGACTTCGATAAAGCTACCCCCGTAACAGCGTTTGTCGCAGTCGTCCTCGCAATTCTCGCCCTGTCAGACTTCACGGCAGTCTCGATAACGGAACCTCTCGCAGTCGAATACTGGAGTTCCATCACCCCGCTCCGACTCGCCTTCCTGTTTCCATTCACGGCCTATATATATATCTTCAAAGCTGGTGGCTATGCAAACGACAGTGGAACATACTACAAGGCCAGGTCTGTCGACCTGTTGATGAACAGCTTCACTTTCACCTTTGCATTTTTGGAATTGATGATGTGGTTTTGGGTACGCATTTCTGCATAAAGAGTTGAGGACTTCGCTGACTTGCGACCAAGGTATTCATTACACTAAAAGACCAGCGACGTGAGATTGCTGTGAAGGTGTTGAAAGAGCAGAGCAAAACGCACGGACGATCGCCGGGACCATTGACCTCTTACGCTTCGCCCATATCGTGAGAGCAACTGAATGATTGACCCCTCATATCTCAATATTTCACTGTACATCCCATGTTAATATGCTGTAAGGATACTACAGTCTACGTTGAAGCTATATGCTCTCGTATCGCTGGCTGGAGGCATTCTGGCCCAACAGTCCAACAAGCTAGGTGGAAGTCGTATGATGGGAGGAACAGATTCGTGCAGTCTGCTGGTTGCGCGATGTGTTGAAATGCCAGGATGACGAAGGAGGGGGAAATGTACGTGTCTTGTACATGTCACGATAAATCATGACCGATCTCTCGCATCGATTGTGTTAACAGAACCGCTGCTCGATCGAGGCTCGACTATAATCCTGACTGCTCGAGTCAAACTGTGGGTTGAGAATTGAGATAGGTCCAGTCTTCGACTTTGTGAGAGCAATGACAGTGAGGCCTCGAAATTTTCATGCACACCATCTTATGAATCTTACAGCGCGGAATCATCCGTGCAGGAAATCATCGAACCCCAGGATGTACCCGGAAGGACTGTAAGTGGCGCAGGTCTTGGAGAAACAGGGACGGATAGTTCGAAACAACATTGATCAAATGAGGAACCTTCCGCACGGCCCGTCTATCGTGCGACTCTCCATGAAGGCCATTTCGAGTTTCATCGTTCCCTGTATATTATATCTATATTATTATACTATACGTGCTTGGGTCGGCACTCGATCTCGTACAATTGACAGAACTGTTGCAAAATCAATACCAGCCGCAATGATTTGTATACTCCAGGATAAGATATAGGCTGGCATAGGTGGGTGAAAGAGAATCTTTTCTCGGCGCTGCTTACAGTATAAGATAGGGCATGCCCAGGTTTCGCTTAGACTTGCAAACGACTACGTTATGAGCTCACCTTCTTCAACATCTTACAAACGCCACACTTCTTTACCTGCTCATCCCAATCTAATGTATCAACAGACCCGGGAGATGGTCAAATCTAACCCTCATCGTTCGGAATCTTCACTCTAATAATTGATGGCCCACAGCCTGCAGGCATTTGTCTGTGATCGGCTTTGGGCCGGGGAAGTTGATGATTGATAATGCTGCTATATTGCCCATCAGGACGTCTTGGTATTGTGGGATTATCGGCCTTGACAGTCCATCAACCCCAAATCCCCTTATGCTGTATCTCTTCCTTGTAGCGCTCAGCGCGTTGGTCTTTGGGTCTGATTCGGCCCTGACCAGGAACAATGCAGCATTCTCTGCCCAGATGTACCAATCCGGCGCGGTCATGGAGAGAATCATGTCAACGAAGACGGTGAATATTTCCCCAAGTAAATTGTGCTTCATCTTTCTTACTTACAAATTGCTTGCCTAGAACTTCTGGACAGAGCTGCGAGAAGCTGGCAGGTTCAACTCGTCTGTCTACCCTCGGATAGACGAATTTGTGCCGTGTGAAAATGGGTTTGCAGCAGCCGTGCCTGGAGATGCGAATAGCACATTTCGGTGCAAGAATGTTTGTCTGCACTTCACTCTACATGGAGATGTCGAGGCTAAAAAGAACGATCCAGGTCGACCTTTACCACTTCAGATCGCACGAATCCCTCGGCAGCAAGCAAGGAGAAGGCTCATCCTCATGGGGCTGGACATCACCTGAAGGTCGCGAATTCGTCGCTATTGGGCAAGCAGATGGCGCTGCCTTCATCGAGATAAACAAAAAAGGCAAAATGTTGTACCTGGGACGTCTTCCTCCATATTCAACACCTGGAATATGGAGAGAGATTCGAGGATACAAGGACTACATGATTATTGGATCCGAGTCGCCAAAACACAACATCCAGATCTTTGACATGAAAAAGCTGCTTAAGCTGGATGAAAAACATCCGGTCACGTTCAGCAACGAGAAGGACTTGACTGGACTGTTCAAGGGATTGCCCGAAGGGAGGACACATAATGTGGTTGTCAACGAGGCTAGCGGGTTTGTCTATGCTGTGGGCGCCACGCCGAGGACGGATGGCTGCAAGAGTGGGTTGATCGCAATTGACATGGCCGATCCGAGCAAACCTATGAGCCCTGGGTGTGCTTCTGAGGGAGGATACGTCCATGATGCGCAGTGAGTGATGGTGCTACAAATCCATGCAACCAAACTGATGGTGTGACAGGTGTATAATGTATAAAGGTCCCGACGCGAAGTACCAGGGTCGCGAGATATGTTATGGATACAATGAGAACATAATGGTCATGTACGTCATTTCATAGCTGAAGAGTGATGGCTTCAGCTAATTCGTACCTAGCTACGATGTAACGGACAAAAAGGCACCCACCATAATCTCAAGATCCAGATATGACGGCAGCGTCTATTGTCACCAAGGCTGGGTTCGTGCAATTAGAAGTGTATCGAGAAGGTCCGGCTGATGACTTTCACAGGTTCTCGACCCCAATAATCAAGAATACCTCCTAATGGACGATGAATACGACGAGTACGCTCGCTCCGGTCTCGCCAAAGATGGGCATCCAGTAACCTACATCTGGAATATCATGTCCCTTGAGAAGCCCTTCCTGACAGGCCACTACAAGTCCCCAGTCCGCTCTATCGATCATAATCAATACGTTCGTAATGGACTGACATTTCAGAGCAATTACGGCAGTGGACTTAGGGTACTGAATATTAGCTCTATACCCCAAGATCCGACTGGAAAGGGTGTGAAGGAGGTGGGTTATTTTGATATCTACCCTGAGGATGATCAAAGGAAAGATGGGGGGAGTACGGAGTTTGTGGGCAGTTGGAGTAGTTATGCCGGGTTCAAGAGTGGATATATCTTTGTGAATAGTATTGAACGAGGTGGCTTTGTGGTCAAACTCAGAGGCAGGTAGATGTTCCTAATCAAGCCGATTCAAAGCATCCGGAATAGTGCAGCTGCATGCAGTGATGTGTCAGGGCAAGTATGGTACTCCTGAGCAGAGAGTGGTCGTACGGAATATAAATCTTCCTCAATTCATGGGGGATGAATGAACGGGAGAACATAACAGCGTGGCCTCGATGACATTGACAGCTGGAGGTATATGTGTTCTACAACTATTGCTTTCGAAATGAGTTGTTCGATGAGTCAAAGCAAGAGTCTGTTGGCCTTGGGTAATATGATGAGATGTGTCCTCATCACGTGCTGAAGATTCTCGAAATGCAAACTGTGTCCTCAAGTTACGGCTGCAGGGATCCTTAGCGGCCTTCAGCCTGAGCGATGTGTTAACAAGTGGAAAAGTCCACCTGGCATCAAAGAGAGCATATATGCTTTGATAACTCCTCTCCCTTCTTCTCCTAACATCTCACTCCATCTCGACTGCAAAAGGCCGGTTCCTCCTGTTCTCCTTTCCCTGCCATACATCCCCTTCCAGTACACCTTACAGAGCCTCCACCACTGCTCTCCTGGACACAGAACCACATTCCCAATGGCTCGATCGCGGGGTGGCAGCTCAAGCTTCGGCTTGAGCACCCTTTTCTACTTGTTCCTGGTCTTATGCGCTCCATTACTCTTTTCCACACCGGCAAACGCCGACGACCAAGTACCGCTGAAGGACAATGCCGTGACTGGTCCAGTTATCGGTATTGATTTGGGTACCACGTATTCTTGTGTCGGTGTCATGAAGAATGGCAAAGGTGAGATCTGTCCATAGCTTCACTCGAGTTCCGCATGCTAATTCGTCCTCTCCACAGTCGAAATCCTCACCAACGATCAGGGTAACCGTATCACACCTTCCTGGGTCGCCTTCACCGATGATGAACGCCTCGTCGGAGACGCCGCAAAGAATCAGTTTGCCAGTAACCCGGAGCGAACTGTTTTTGATATCAAGCGATTGATTGGACGCAAGTTCAGCGATGGAGACGTGAAGAAGGACATGAAGCACTTCCCATTCAAGGTCATTGGTCGTGATGGACAACCTCGCGTCAAGGTCGATGTACACGGGTAAGCACATCGGAGATGAAGAAAATAAATGGCATATGCTAATTTCATTCACAGTGAGGAGAAGACTTTCTCCCCTGAGGAAATCTCCGCCATGGTTCTCCAAAAGATGAAGGAAGTTGCCGAGTCCTACTTGGGACAGAAGGTCGTCAACGCCGTTGTAACCGTTCCCGCCTACTTCAACGACAACCAGCGTGCCGCCACCAAGGACGCTGGTACTATCGCCGGTCTCAACGTTCTCCGTGTCGTCAACGAGCCAACCGCAGCCGCTTTGGCCTACGGTCTTGACAAGCAGAGCGAGGAGGAGCGCCAGATCATTGTGTACGACTTGGGTGGTGGAACCTTCGATGTTTCCGCTCTTACTGTCGACTCTGGTGTCTTTGAGGTGCTCTCCACCGCTGGTGACACCCACTTGGGTGGTGAGGACTTCGACCAACGTGTCATCAACTTCTTGGCCAAGAAATTCAATAAGCAACACAACGTCGACATTACCACCAACAACAAGGCCATGAGTAAACTGAAGCGCGAGGCTGAGAAGGCCAAGCGAACTCTCTCTTCTCAAATGTCCACCCGCATCGAAATCGAAGGTCTCTTCGACGGCATTGACATGTCCGAGACTCTTTCCCGCGCCAAGTTCGAGGAGCTCAACAACGACCTGTTCAAGAAGACTCTCAAGCCTGTCGAGCAGGTCCTCAAGGACGCCAAACTCAAGAAGTCCGACATTGATGACATTGTCCTTGTCGGTGGTTCCACTCGTATCCCTAAGGTCCAGCAGATGTTGGAAGAGTTCTTCGGGAAGAAGGCACGCAAGGATGTTAACCCCGATGAAGCTGTTGCCTATGGTGCTGCTGTTCAGGGTGGTATCCTCGCTGGTGAAGACTCTGCCTCCGGTGTCGTTCTCATGGACGTGAATCCATTGACCCTTGGTATCGAAACCACTGGCGGTGTCATGACCACCTTGATCAAGCGTGGTACAACTATCCCAACCAAGAAGAGTCAGATCTTCTCAACTGCTGCCGATAACCAGCCCGTTGTCTTGATTCAGGTGTTCGAAGGAGAGCGCTCCCTTACCAAGGACAACAATCAGCTCGGTAAATTCGAGCTTACTAACATTCCTGCTGCTCCTCGTGGTGTTCCTCAAATTGAGGTGACCTTCGAGCTCGATGCCAACGGTATTCTCAAGGTCAGCGCCAGCGAC
The DNA here is from genome assembly GCA_003693225.1 of Venturia aucupariae. Taxonomy (NCBI): domain Eukaryota; kingdom Fungi; phylum Ascomycota; class Dothideomycetes; order Venturiales; family Venturiaceae; genus Venturia; species Venturia aucupariae. Next base: position 48,441 of record QWZN01000054.1, on the reverse strand, counting down.
AAGGGAACTGGAAAGGTCGAGTCCATCACTATCACCAACGATAAGGGCCGTTTGAGCACCGAGGAGATCGAGCGTATGGTTGAAGAGGCTGAGAAATACGCCGATGAGGACAAGGCCGTCAAAGAGCGCATTGAAGCCCGCAACGGTCTTGAGAACTACGCCTACAACTTGAAGAACCAAGTCGCCGATGAGAAGGGACTCGGTGGCAAGATTGAGGAAGATGACAAGGAATCTGTAAGTTGACCACCAACCATCCACCCCACAAAACATCATGCTAACAATTCCATAGCTTCTCGAGGCCATTAAAGAGACCCAGGACTGGATCGAGGAGAACGCCGCTACTGCCACCACCGAAGACTTCGAGGAGCAGAAGGAGAAGCTCAGCGGCATTGCGTACCCAATCACCAGCAAGTTGTACGGTGAGAGTGGCAGTGCCGGAGGCATGCCAGATTATGGTGACGATGAGCCATCCGGCCACGACGAGCTATAGTCGTCGAGTACATGATTTGGCGTCTCGTATTTCTTTAGCATTGAGTGGCATTAGTTTCTGCCACTGGTGGGTTGTACCATAAAACTTAGAGGGACCTTGTGGGATGGGGTCTTGAACTACCACCATGGTCCGCCTTTGCTCCTTTTTATTGCTACTGTTTGGGAACAGCCCACGGGTCTGCTAGGATGACGGAGTCTATTTGCATATGAGGTATGGCTCTAAACGAATTTCAAAAAGTAAATGCTCTGTCTCCTTTCCTCTCTTCGTGCCTCTCTTTATCTTCTGTCCTTTTCCATAATCACGTTCGATTGATGTCCTTTCTGCTTGCTGCTAGAACTCTTTCGGCATTTCTAGCCTATTAACCAGTCGGTCTCGGGGTCGTCAAAATATCATCTAAAATGATTTCTCACTGTTCTTACTATCATTTCCAATTTATTTTGCCCTTGGAGAATTGGAAGGGACACATCCAGTGGAGGTCTCGCCGTGCAATCGAATTCTGGTCACGGTCTCGACGCCAATATCGCTATCCTCAACTGCACCAAAGCCTCCAATACAGCAGCTTGCCTCACGTCATTGCTATTACCTTCGAAGTAGAAAGGACCCAGCCCCTCAGCAGACTCACCATAAGCAATACCGATGTATACCATTTCCGGTGGCACGCCGTCTTGCCGCTCTAGACCAATAATACCTGCTGTACTCAATCCCCATGTCGTAGCCACGCCGTGACAGGATGTCTTTTGGAGCACGCCGAGAGCCATTTGCGCAGCTACTGAGGCACTCACTACACCCTCTTTTCGAAGAGTGTTGGGAGAAATGTTGAGGAGGGTTTGATGCAGGGGGGTGGTGTTGGGGTTTATGGAGCCGCGGTAGATTGCGCTGGCGTCGGGGACAGAGCTGATTGTTAAGGAGAGGAGACCGGCTGTTGTAGATTCTGCTGTTGCGAGGGTTTGGTTGAGGGGGGCCAGGAGATTGTGGATCTCGAGGGCAATTTGAAGGGCGGTTTTGGTTTGTGAGGGGGTTGTTTGGGGGATTTTGTATGGGGTAGTTGGGGGCATGGTTTCTGGGTATTTGGTGCTTGGGCTTTGTGAGGATGGCCGTGGTGATCTGCTTGATTCTCTGTAGGTTCGTGGCGAGGGAAGTGTATCATGGTGTGTGTCAATTTTGAACGTGGCACTTATGAGGAGAACCTTAACAGGGGAGGAGTGACAGCGGTCTGTGAGCCATGTGTTTTAGCCACGCGTTTGAGATAACTAGATCAAAAGGGAGCCATCACTTTGTAATGGCTAATGAATCAAAGATGTGAATAAGAGCGAAATTGCTAATAGAACGCGATTTGAATGTGCAGGATCATAGCAGCTATTTATTAAAGTTAATCAAGTCATACAAACTCGGTTTCCTTCCAAAATTGATTTTCAACTTGAAGGTAAAATATAGAACAGTGACATTGTGTTCCCGCATCGTTACCACTCCCGATCGAGCAAAGGTCAGTAGCTTATCATGTGATCGGAGTAATAAGTGGGGCCACCAAGTAAACAACAACTTCACTCCCGACTGACTTTTCTTCTTCATCAATTAGAAATGTGTGCGTAAACTTATTGCTCCCTATATTACACGGCGCGCTGATTATCATCAACAGGAACTCGACTTCGATGACCATCGGTTACTTTTATGCTCCCTTCGCGCCTCCAGCCTCATGAGGTTATCCTCATGGATATTCGCCGATTTTTGGCATGAATGGCCATCATCAGCAACAACCCACCGTAGATGCATGGTCCGATGGACTATCCTGCAGAACATCAGATGTTTAGCCGGGATGGCCATCATCTGCATGTTGCGCAGAAGTCGCAGGCAAGCCCTCGTCAGCGTGCTACGGCTGCGCCGTACTAGCAGAAGTTCGGTTTGTTCGACTTCAGTCCAACGCGCGACAGCGCTTCGGACCATTCGGCAGTATGTGAAGTCGAATCTCTGAAATAAGCAGAAAAAGTCGGACCCAAAGTTGAGATCGATGATGAGGAATTGGCTCGATTGAGGAAGAATTGGCTCGACTCAAGTGGATGGAGGCAGAGTACGCAAAGTTCCAGAACCAATTTGCGGGAAGTGAGAATACGACCTCTAAGCTCAAAGATTGAGTCTTAACAAGGATCCCCTTCCCAAAGACTCTTTTGCAAAGGTTGTAAAGGCTGCAGTCAAGTCTGATAAGGCTCCCTTCAGCAAGTCTGTGGCAATCAGAATGGAGATTGTGCGAAGCTTAAGCCTTTAATCCTCGAAGCTTGCGAAAGTCTAAAAGGCTCCTGTAATCACCCAAAAGGAAGTCGAGAAGTGGGTGTTCACGCAGACGGGTTTGTCTGAAAAGGCAGACCCCTGTTTGCACTACTACAAAAAACCTCGACTGTTGAAGAAATAAAAGTAAGAAACAGACAACCGAGGATACAACGCCTCTTCTTTGATCCGCGAGCAGATCGAGAAAGGCAACGGCTTGTTGCGTGTCAGCTCCCGGACATGATCTCTTTTTCCTTAGCATGTATCAGACGATCATGCAGAGAAAGAAGAAGAATGTCGATAGCATGAGACGCCCTCAGCAGCAGCTGCTTATCAACGTTTCCCGAGGTAATGTTAGGAATCTTCATTATGTAGCTGTAGAAGTAAGAATAACAGAGATTCGTTATTCTGATACCATGGGTTGTGGGTATGTCTTTTTATTTTTTTTCCTTTAAGACCAAGCTTAAGTAACCATTAATGCTTGCCAATATGAACAGCATACTAATTAGGCTGACGATATCCCAAACCCGAGAGACTGTTCTGAACAGCCAAGATCACGAAACCCATGTTGAACTACGAATTGACAAAGTCCCAAAAGTGTCGCATTAGGCTTCGCCAGATCAAACGTCCTCAGCATTCCCACCAGCACCGGTCTTTACCCAAATAGCATGACCGAGCATCCCAAAGAAGATGGCAGCGATACACAAATGCGCGACTTCTCCACCGACCGCGACACAGATGGCGACAAAGGCCATGACTGCTGCGGAGACGAGTGCCCATACCGCTAGGATCTTCCTAGTCTCTTCGTCCTGCTGCTTGGCTGCTTTGTTGATCTTTCTGGCTTGGATTGCGTTGCGAAGTTTACCGTCCTGGTGGCGCTTGGAACCCATCTGAATATAAGTTGGCGTGTTGTTTTGGTAGATAACTATAGGACTGGAAAGAGCTTGGACTGTTATTACTGTTAATAATTGGTTTGAAGTGAATAGTCTTAGTAGTTAAGTTACCAGGTTTAATTTTGAGATAGTTAAAGTTACGGTAGTCGAAGTTGTAGGTATTAAGGCTTTGGGAATTTATGAGAGAGAGTTAATAGCTCTGTTTTATACACTACCTGACTGTTAGTGAAAAGATGTTCTGTGTTGTGCCTTATAGCTCTTTTTAACGAATATGTATCACACCGTAGAACATCAAGAATTCACACAATTTCCTAACATACAGACTAATAGTTTCAAAGGACTTGTGTAGCAACAACCTGGAATAGTAGCCGTCTATATAAATCCCTATCGACCCTTGTCTCCTCTCCTACTAAATCCAGGCTCTGGAACCTTCAATCGAAGCATACTCCTTCATCCAAAATCGCCCAATCCGAATATCTCAGCTAGACCCAAAATGATGAAGCGAGTACCCGCCAACTATTTTACACTTCCACTCGAACTCCGCCAATCAATTCTCGCATACACGTTTCCCGACCTCCTCAAGGAAGACCTCGCACTCAATCGTCATCTCCTTCATATCAACCACCTCTTCCACTACCGCGCCGTATCTAAACGTAAAGGCGCCCTTCCATCGCCAAACGCATACAACTCGCCTCTTCCAATATCAGCCCCACACATCTACAACTGGGCCACGACTCTAGTCCAAGCCCACGAATCCATCGCCCCAGACCTCCCCTTCTTACTCAAACCGCTCGTAGAAGAGATAGAGTCAACAGCGCAAAAGACCTTCATCATAGGAAAACTCCTCTACCCAGCTAACTGCTACGAGTATATCGATCTTTTCATTGGTAAGTTTGGCGTTCTTTGTTTCTCAAAATCTCTATGCGTCATAGTTATGCAAAACTGAGGGAAAACATCTAGAACGAGGTATCACAATCGAGTCCGCTCTTACCCATCTCACTTGCGAGAAAGCGGAGGAAATCGGTGTGGAGGATGCGAGCGATCAGATACGAATCGCATGTCACTCCTTGAGATGGAGAATCGAGAAGCGCGAGAAAGCGCTGTCATTACTGGAGACCAGTACCCGACAAACATGACCAACCCACCACGACCCACCTCCTTTCTCCCACTTTCCCTCGAAAGCCACCGACGGATCTTCTACCGCTCCTCTACAGATCCATTCAAACAGGAAACCTTGTGGGCGTCAATCAAAACCTTTGGGGAAGTACATGCAAAGTCCGAATATACGTACGAGGTGACGACGCAGGGGAACTGAACATCTCAGCTCCCAATATGAGCAATTGGGCAACCTCACTATTCCAAGTACACACTTCGAGAGCTCAAGACAAGAAGACCTTTCTTATATACCGAAACACTACCCCCATCTCTTCCTCTCCAACAACATTACGAGCAAGACGACATTGGCAAATCTGCACATTGCAAAATTGATAGAAATGGGCGTTGTTCGACTGAGAACTTTGTGTTGAACTGTTCAATGGGCTAAGCGATTGAGGGAGGGATTTGAATAAAGAGAGCATGTGAGACTGCTTGGTTGTAAAGGTACAAGGGGCGAGTCTCGAGTGTCAGATCCTCGAAAAACAGGAGGGAAAGGGAGCAATCCCTGGTAATGATCGCATGGTTTCATCAGAAGTGTCATAAGACTCTGCAGACAGATGTATGTAGAAAAAAATTCTGAATCTGAATCTAAAAAACTATTACTTCAGAGCTGCTGACGGTGGAAAACGATTACCCCGTTGGTACTCGTACCAAAGGATACCGCTTCCACGCTCCCATACACGCCGAATCTTCATTTGCTGTGATGGTGTCAGCAGCATAGCAAGCACAGTCCCAGAGAACTCTCCTGCTGGTACTGAGCTGGCTAGAGATGGAAGATCAATCATCATGATTGCGATGAATAGTGAGCAGCCCAGACGCAACTAATGAGCTGAATTCGTCATTGCAAAACAAAATCGTTGACGAGGAATTGAGCAGCATCATCATTTAAGAATCATCTCGACAGTCATCGACGATAAGCATACTCATCATCTCTTTAGAGTGAAGCAACCCGCCATCAATCTGCTTCCATCATATGCGAGGATATTTCGAAAAACCATCCGCTAGACCTCCGTCCAAACGCAACGACTTCAAACCACCTTGGGCGTAAGCAACTGGAAGACCTAATCGAGTCCTCAACCCGATGACGACTTTTAATCAGAAACTGAAAATCGCTCAGATTCATCTGCAATATTCTGCAGTATCAACGGGCCTATCTAGCTTCGACGAGTGCGCTGAATCCGCTCGACCTACAATTCCTGTAGCGTCATTCGAATTCACTCAATTGAGAAAGGGGCCTTTCCTTCATACGAAGGGTACCGTCGATACTGCGGCGAGGTCTGCTCCTTTTTGTCAGCTTCTGCTGCATTTCAGCGCGTCCCTTCAACCACATACCCAAGCCGTAAGACCATCCAAGGCGATCAGCCATGTCCTTCATCTCTTCACGCTTGCTCGCCGCGAGCGCGTGTACCAGGCGACATCTTCTCACCTCTTCAGGTAAATGGGAAGTGTCGGAATCTGCCATAGTGACTATGTGAAGACTTCTTGCGCGACAAGATTTTCAGAGCTTGAGAACAGCGTGTGGTACGGACCATCATCACGTGTCAGTCATATGACCCAGAGCTCATTCATGAGATAGTTGTACTAATCTTCACGATGATTTTACTTTGGAGGAAGTTTCTCGAATCGGCTGAATCGTATCGTGCGTGTTTCACGTACCTACTAGTAACTTGAGAATGATAATATTTTCGTCCCCATATTCACCCCTGACTGTAACGCGTCCGTTGACGCGTCATCTGGCGCCATTGGACTTTATGATGGGGAACGATAGCAAAGACCTCTATGGTCGAGCTTTGGCTCACAAATTATATGGAGGCGACTATGGAAAGATTTATAATTAATATCTACGGTCGTTATGTAGCAGTGTGTAAACTTCTATTGCAGCCTCTGCAAATGCAGTTGCAAATTCATGCAGTTGGTATATCGAGCGCGCCTACAACTCCATTATGATATAAAAACACCTTCCATGTACTTATTCAAACAGAAGGCTCAAGCTTTGGCCCGCTCTTCTCTCCAAACCTTCTCCTCGATCTTCAAATGCTTCTGTACGTACATTGTAGTCAACCATGCCCAAACTGCTCCCCATCCAAACGGAAGTGTCCAGCCAATCTGTATTGGAAATTAGTCGTGTCAATATAGTAACCTGAACGTCAAGACATACCACGTAAGCAACATTCCTGTGGGTAGTAAAGATGATAGCCGTCGTCGCTGACGCAGCAGCCAGTGCTCCCACAGCCCAGAACAGCGTCAAGCGATGCAGCATCTGCCGGAAGACATGGGATGCCAGGTATCTCAGGTTCAATCGTTGCCGGAATTCGGTTCCTCCTGAACCATCTACAGCGATGACATCCTCAATGATGGAGTATATTCCAGGTCGAAGTGGTGTTCCCCTCGGCAGAGACGAGATACGGAAAGGTGCGGGAACCTTCATGTAGCGCAATACATCGATAAACAACATTTGGACTCCAACGGCGAAAAGCATACTAGCCGGTGGCATAGCGAGGAGTCGAATTGGTGGCTCATCAGGGACGGTGCCGCTAGCGATTATGTTAGCTATCGAGACAACGGAGAGTGTACCAGAACTGCATACATAATCAACTCCAACATGACGGCTATCCAGCCGATCGAAAGATTCCAGTGGAAGAAATCGAGCTGTTCACAATTAGCGTGTAATCAGCAGTGCAAGCTCATCAGTGCCTACGTAATAACGGCGAGCTCCAATCACACGACATGTTGATCCTTTCTTCCAAAGTCTCCGAAAGCGTATAAAGTATTCGAAAATGGAAACACTGCCGAGAGCTGCGGTGCTGATACTAAAGACAGCATTATGCGACAGACTCGTGCAGTACCACAATGCAAAGTATAGTATCAGTGGCGTGCAAACGCAGTCGAGAACGATCAAACCCCAGAATATCCACAAGCTCTTCTTCCTCGTTCGTAGGGTGTAGTTGAGGGGCGGCGGATGTTCGAAGGACAAATCGGCGTAGACAACTTGGGTAGGGGCGAATCGTGACGATGGGTTTGCGAGTTCATTCTTCTTCTGCTCTTCCTTTTTCCTCAAATCCTCGGCTTTCTTCTGCTCATCTTTCTCTTTCTGGCTCTTCGTCTTGAACAGAGCAGCCATGATGGGTGGTTGTTGAGTGTCGTCGGTACGGCTGGTGTCGGAGAGCTGTTAGAGGATCCAGATGATGGAAAAGGGCCGAAGTTAGTCGTGTCGTAAGTGAAGCATTGGAGAAGAATACGGGGGGAGCCAGAAGCCAGAATCAGGAGATGATGGGCTACGTAGTGAGTCGAGTACAGCGTGATTACGGCGCCCAGGAAATGCTACGGATACGGAGTAAGGTGGATTGGATGGGATGCCATTTCCTTCCGAATAAACGATGACGTAGATGCTGCTTACTCATGCAAAAACAAGTGGAATTCCCTTAAGGTTGGTAAAAACTGGCCGGAACAGGCTTAACCTTGCTATGATCAGGCCGCTAGCAAGCGTGATACGCGGCTGGCAGCGTTTTGCGTCTCACAGTACCGAGTAGTTCTAGTCATGCAGAAGATGGAACCCGAATTAATGCCATTTGCCTTCTCCACCACCGTGGCGCGACTCAACATCGTGGGCGCATCACAAGATCGAACACGCCTACCTACAGAGATATCCTCCACCTCCTCAATACATACCAGAACATGTAATAACAACACCCTACCACAATGCGCCTAAACTCCATCGCAAACCTCGGGGCATGCTTAGTATTCACTGCTGCCACATGCGCTTCCACTTCCGTCCAGATCCCGTTGGTTGAACTGCATGCCACAACTAATCGCACTGTCTCTCCTGCGCTATTCGCCGAACTGGAAGAGTTATCGCGGATAGTAGATATCGCCTACTGTGTTGGAGGGTTTGGACTGGGCATCGAGAAGCCATTCGAATGTCCTAGTCGATGTGGTGATTTCAAGAGCTTCGAGTTGGTCACTGCAAGACACCCCAACCCCGGTCGTTTCTGGAATGTGCTGACTTATGTGTAGACATGGAACACCGGTCCTCTTCTATCCGATTCATGCGGCTTCATCGCCATCTCCCACCCTCCCGCTGCTCCCCGAATCATCGTTGCCTTCCGCGGTACATACTCCATGACAAATACCATCGCTGACTTATCCACTGTACACCAAGAATATGTACCATATCCTGGGGATGAAGGAGGCGACGCCGATCACGATGAGCCAAAATGTACCAACTGCACGGTTCACTCTGGCTTCTATACGTCGTGGAGACACACGCGGGATGAGATTCTGCCTCATGTGCTGCTCGGGTTAGAGAAGTATCCAGACTATAAGGTCACCTTGGTCGGTCACTCACTCGGTGGCGCTGTGGCTACCTTTGCTGGTTTGGAAATGCTTGCTCGTGGATTAAATCCAACCATCACAACTTTTGGAGAACCACGAATCGGAAATCAAGCGTTGGCAGATTACGTCGACATTCGATTTGGCCTGTCGAGCAATAGTACGACCCTTGCGAACCCAGGGGAACAACGGTTCCGACGTGTCACTCACGTGGACGACCCAGTGCCCCTTTTGCCACTTGAAGAGTGGGGCTATGTTCCGCATGGAGGCGAGATCTTTATATCAAAACCAGACCTACCTCCAAGTATCGAGGACGTCCAGCACTGCAATGGCAGTGAGGACCCAGAATGTCTGACAGGACCTGAGCTGGAGGGCAGTTACTGGGGCGTGCCAACTCGATTCAAGCTCTGGCAGTTGTTCTTCGCGCATCGCGATTACTTCTGGAGACTGGGACTGTGTGTTCCTTTAGACCTCGGCTACTGGACTGGACATGGCGGGAGGGATTGAGAAATGAAGGTTTTTATTGTTCACTGATACCTGTTGTCGTACATACCTGTTTGATGTGCTTAGCGTGGCGTTGGTTTTTTGGGTTCGAGGAAAGGGAAAGTTATGATTTTGGAGAGACGAAAGTTATGATTATTGAGAACAATTGGAATTGGAGCGCAGCGCAATCTCTAATTCTCCTTTCATCGAGATGTCTTGGCAACTTCTTATCACCATGATGTACTGCTATCGGGTTCAAGAGACAAACAATTTTGGTTCTTCTCATCGGTCGCTAGTCGTCCTTGTATCCTCATTTTAAAATTACTTATTGAACCTCATATCCCCCACAGAGAGAGAGCACAGGAAGAAAGCAAGAAAGAAAAGAAAAAAGAAAAAAGAAAAAAGCATAACCCGGTACCGAAATCAATAGCTTCTCCCATCATGCATCCTGATCCGAGCTATTCATTACCTACCTACCCAGGTATCTACAACCGACAATTCCAAGGCCAACTCCAAGGCCAAGGCCAAGGCCAAACCCAGAAGATCCCCATTCCCACCATGCATGGTCCGGGTGGGCACTGTGACTTATTAAAGACTTAATCTTAATCTATTATATTCTACTGTGTATACTGCGGAATAGCGCCAGGTTCCGAGTCGATGGATAGAGGACGGGACGATAAATTAAGACCTCGGGACATCGAGGGGTCCTTGCGCGCCACGCCAAGTATGAATTCAACGTCATGTTTCGATGGAAATACTTATCAATGGGCGTGTTTGTTTTGAGGTGTTGGGGATGAGCGTTGCCCGGTTGGGAGTGTTGTAGTGTAGGTACCTGTTATTGATTGACTTTGTCCATTGGATCGTTTTTCGATTCTCCACGCTTGGTGTCAATTGCAATGGGAATTGAAAGAGACGGGAAGAAGATCAAAGGGATCGAAAAAAGGAGTAAACAGTGAATCAACGACGGAAGCAACAGAATTTCAATGCAATTCAAAAACGCCTAAGCTATGCAACGAAACACCGCTCAAGCAGCATCCTTTTGATTTCAATATAAAAAAAAACCAATCAAAATATAGGCTTGTGAAGTGAATTCCCCCAACCCACACCCCCCCAATGCAATTGTGTATCTACCCGACCCATCCATCTATCTCACAACCCGAATGCGCCGCGCCAAATGAAACATCTAAGCCGACCAGCTGCTTATCATCTCTAGACTTGACGTGCGTGTCGGTTGTGTGCGTGACGCCTGGCCTTGTAATGGGGTACGGCAGTCTCGACAACGTAGTTGGTCTCCCACACGGTGTCCCAGTCGGTGACGGTGATAGCGGCGCCTGGGATCACTGGGACCACTGGGGCTTCTGGAGCGGTGGTTGGGGTTGGGCTTGGTGTGGGTGTTGAAGCTGGCTTGTTGTTGACTGGCTCGACAGCATTTTGTACTGGCGCAACAACAGCAGCGGCGGCCTTTGAGGTAGCGGCGGCCTTGGTGGAAGCAACAGCTGGTGCGACGTATGCTGGAGATGAAGCTGAGGAGACTGGGTTGTTGGAAGCAACAGCTGGTGCGACGTATGCTGGAGATGAAGCTGAGGAGACTGGGTTGTTGGAAGCGGAGCCAGAGATCATGACATCAAAGCAAGTGGACCATTGGTCTGCTCCGTTGTATGCCCATACCCAGACCATCATGTGGCGACCAGCGGCCATGTTCTTTGGACTGTAAAAATGTCAGTCAGATGGTTTCGCTCAATTGTCGGCGACAAAACTCACAGGTTAAGCTCGAACCAGTTGCCCTTGTCAACCAGACCAGCCTCAGGCGCGGTGACGGACTTGTCGGCTGGGTATGAAAAGGAGTTTGCGGCGAATGCTTGAGTTTGCAGGGTGTTTTCAGCTGTAAATTCGCTGATGTCGGTGATCTCCTGCTCTGGAGCGCCCTTCCAGTAGACGGTGACATTTCCTGGGCCTTTCTCGAACCCAGCGTTGTAGCCACGAGTGTGACCGTTGCCCCCATATCGCAGACGGATCATGTCACCTGGTGCTGCTGTGGTCATTGGCGCACCATCTTGGTAAGTTGGTGAGCGCTGCATCGCGTTGCAGGCGTGGGTGTCGGAAGGTTTTGAAGCGCCCATGTTGAAGCGTTCGGCAGCAATGTTCCAGACATAGTTGGTGGACTCGTCGATCCAATTGCCTGGGTTGGCTTTGTTTCGTGGCCAGCCTTTGCAGTACGAGGCGTACCATGGCATGCTTTTGATACATCAGCCTCGGTTTTGATTCACAGTAAGAGTACAACTTACGCAGGGTCGATAATGGTGGGTGGTGACAAAGTAGAGTTACCCTTCATCCACTCAAGCATCTCGACGTTGTCGTGGTTGGCGCACTCAACCCAGGAGTGAGCAGAGACGGCAGACACAAAGGCCGCGGTGGCAGCGAAGACGTTCTTCATTTTGATCGATGTATTCTTGATCGATGGTAGATGTGTGTGTTTGAGAGTGAGTTGTAGATGTGTCTCTGGAGAAAGTGTACAGGTACTTTGTATTTCACCTATGTGAGTAATATCGTGTGCTTGTTTGTGACGTAGACTTCACTTCTGAATGAGTGAATAGGATTGTGATGCAAAAATGAGTGAAAATAGCAAACAACGATTGTGATGCAAAAATGAATGGCAGACCCGGTCTGAGTGAGTGAAGTAAGAAGGGGAGTGAATAGAGGTGAGGGAGATTGGGTTACCCAAGCGGAGGGATGTGCCTTTGTATGGGTCCCAGTGCATGTCTGGCGGCGGCGGCTGGCCAGGTTTCACGAAAGGCTTGCAGAGCCACTACTGACATGACTTTGGCCGCTTCATTTCCCCGTTGGCTTGCCTTCCCACCCTAGGTCTGATTACAGCAATCCGTACGCTCAGCAACCGTTGGAGCCAATCAGACATTTCTGGGCACGAAATGAAGGAAGATCCGCCCCTGCATGGATCGGGGAGCGGCAGGGGCAGCGCCAGGCAAGATTCCTCTTGGTGGGTTGCGCCCTTCGACGCTGTTGTGAGAGCCGGGCCTGTGGTTGGAGAGAGGGTTCGTGTGGTGGTTGGACGCTACCCCTTGCCGATGAAACATCAGCCTCTCGTGCCTCCCCCTCTCCCTTCGAGTCCCCCGTCCCCATCCCCGTCCACCTCCCCCTCAACTCCGACGACGATGGCTGCTGTCTCCATCGCCCGCAGCTGGAGTCTTTGTGCCAGCCTCGAGTCCAGCTGATGGATGGATGATAAGCATCTGCGCAAAGTCTGGATGTCCTCCACAACAAGAAAGGAGGGCGGGAACACTGCAGGCTACCAGGGAGAGACGAGATTCGATGGCCCACCGCCCACGTCTCTCTTCATCTCCTGAGATTCTGACGTTACGTTCACCTCGGGAGATCTCCATTGTTGCCATCCAGAAATAGCCCAGTCGATGAAAAAGCCTAGCCGCAGTCCGTCCCAGCCCCGCCGAGCGTGCCTGGGTCTATTCTACTGGGGGATCTCCGAGACGTGACATGAATGGATGTATGCATCACTGTAGGTCGATTTATAGATGGCCGTGGACTCTCACCATGCGCCGTGCTCCTGTGCAACTATCTTTGACTGACGCATAGCACGATAAACAACTATCCATCTTCAATTGTGCCTGACATGCACCTGGGATAAAAGCCTGCCCCCCGGTCATGACCAATCGGGCACACATAAACGCATCTGTCAAAAGACGCTGGTTCCGAAACGATCGAGATTGATTCGAATCACTGCGGAGAGCAAACAATTGGAAATCATTCAATCTATCGGTCGCGACGAACCAGAGTCGCCTTCACTAGTACTGTGTATGTATGTATGTAGGGACTTCAAATTTCTTCTTGACAGGGATCAAATCCATCAAGGACGCCTTTTGTTACAAAACCAGCAACTCCCTGGTAATCTTTCGCCAGGAGTGATCCAAGGTTAGTCACGCTGACTCCTCCAAAACGGAAGGACTCTAGAAATCGAGCGAACGTCTCATCCTCGTGGACCTTCATTTGTGAAACCATTCTTCCTGTACTACCGCGGTACAGGAAGTCAATTCTAACCCAGATCGATACCGCTAGTATCTTCTGGAAGATCTACAGAGGTTGGTCGCCAGGAACCTATCGACATCTTATCCATCGTGATTTGGAAGTGTTGCAATCGAGTAGTTTGATGCCATGTCACTAGGGTGACAGCCTTGCTGGTGGCTTCACGTGGCTTTCCAAGCGAACAAATATAGATGTTTTCTTGGATTCAACATGAATGTGTGTCTATGACTTGGTACTTTGCGATTGCAAATTCAAGGTGCTGCCTGTGATGTTCCAATGGCGACCTGAGTTGAAGTTGCAACCGAAGTGGGTGGCTAAGCGATTTTATGACTGCGCATGCTTTCGTGAACTTCCAATAAATCCCAACTTCCATCAAACACCATACCCATCACCATGACGGAACCGAAAAAGATCTCACTAACTCTTGGGGCAAAGAAGGACCCGCAGATTCTATCAAAATCTCCAACCGGCACAAAGAGGCCTCACTCCGCCCTCCATGACTCCGACCACGAAGACGAAGCGGAAGGAAAACATGAAGAGGTCACCCATTTCGACTTGTCCGCTGGCGGAGCAGTACACACCGACAAGAAGGTCGCCCCGAAACAGCTCCTTGTCATCCCGGTATCAGAACACAGCAAAAAACGTCAGCGTAGCGGGCTTCCCACCCAGGATACAGAAGCTGCTGAGACTGCCGTCGCAGAAGCAAAAGCGAAGGCTGCACCGATACAATTCGGTCTGAATGTCGGCACCAAGTCTGTAGCGGATGTGGAAGTCTCTCCAAAGATTAAATCCCCCACCGAACAGGTTGGATTCAAGACGAGAACGGTAGAAGAGGAGGCTTTGGATTCACTATTGGGAAAGGGACCAACCTCGAACGCTGTTATACCTACCCTCACCGATCAAGAGACATTCGAGCGCGACTACGATAAAGCGCCAGATGTTCCTACAGAGGCTGACTACGATGCGGTTCCAATTGAAGAGTTCGGTGCGGCGATGCTTCGAGGTATGGGCTGGAAGGATGGCGACGCCATTGGCAAAAAAAGAGGGCAAAAACCAGTAGTACAGCGCGTGATCGAGCGACGCGCTGATTTACTCGGCGTGGGAGCAAAGCCTGCAAAGGCCTTGGGCATTGAGCTGGGCGAGTGGGGCAAACACGCAAACAAGCACGAACGGGCAATCAACAAGGCTTACGCTCCGGTTGTGCTCAAGAACAAGAAAACGGGAGAGCTGGTCACAGAGGAAGAGTTGAAGGCGAAGCTAAAGGAGCAGGAGGAGCAAGCGTTTGTCATGGTTGAGGAGAAATCAAAGACAGAGCGACCACTTGAGCACCGTTCTTTAAAGTCATCGCGGCGAGACAAGTACGATAACTATTCTGGTGGCGATCGCGACAAGGAGAAACGGAGGGACCGAGAACGAGGCCATGACCGTACAAGGGATCGCGATGAGAGAAAACACAAGTCGACACGCCGAGAGAGAAGTGCATCAGTGGACAGCCGCCGGCGACGCAAGGACAACGATAGTGAGGACGAACGTCGGGAGCGAAAGAGAAAGGACAAGGAACGTAGGCATCGTGATCGAAGCTCATCACCTGAAAGCAGGCATAGGTCCAGATACGACGACAAACCTCGACGAGATACAAAGTCGCGCGATGAATCACGGTCCCATCATAAAGATAGGTCGGACAGAGACCGCAGGCGATGAATTTGGAAGCAGCTACAAGACCTGAAGAGACTCTCATAGTACAAATTGGATTACTAAGTATGCAATGTGTGCCATCTTTTGAACGAGTGACTTGTTAACACAAATTAGCGCATGACTACAACAGAATAATATCTCGGCACACACTAGAGTCGATATTGCGTCCGTTTGTACTATTCAGTCTGAATCAGTGGGAGCGACCGTCCACACCAATGAAGCTAACGTGGAAGCACCAAACGATGTTGCTGCCCAGCTAATCCACGCACAGGCATTTAGCATGAGGTAAGCTCCCTCATTTACAGTGGCTTCATTAATTCAGTGCCCTTCGACAACGCGGTAATTATAAATCGACCCCTTTGACTGGGGATCGATATCGATGATTTTCTGGCCAGCTTCAGAAATTATGTTACCAGAAATACGTCAGTATTAATGTGAGCAAGCAGATGTCAAAGCCAAAGCCAATGGTAGAATCCGTCGAGATTAAGAGGGTACTGATTTAAAGAAGCCACTGTGCATGCATAGTCGGTCCTGCGTGGCCCTTGTAACATGCCGTCAAAAATCACCTAGACCTTCACGCACAGAACATATGAACTAGCTCCAACAGTGGAAGTAAGAATCAAGGCATTGTGGCACCACGGTATATTCGTTTCTCATACGCTAGGATGTCGCTCGAGATCAACGGTTTCTTATGATATCGAAGATATGTATGGTTTATTCACAACTTCGGCTTTCCGGCCTTCTGTTCCTGGACTGCAGCGTCCTTCAGGATCCTCCTCAGAATCTTTCCACTGGTGCTCTTTGGGACTTCATCGATGAAAAATACTCCGCCTCTCAGCTTCTTGTGAGGGGCGACCTTCTCGTGCAACCACTTCGCGATTTCGTCAGCAGTCTCATTGCTTTTCGCAGCACCTGGCGCAAGAACGATGTACGCCCTTGGCAGCTCGGTCTGCTGCTCGTCATTATACAAACCAATGACAGCCGCATCATTGACTTTGGGGTGATCCAGCAGAAGACCTTCGAGCTCAGCAGGGGCAACCTGAAATCCTTTGTACTTGATCAGCTCCTTGACACGATCGGTGATGTAGAAGTTTCCGTTGTCGTCCTCGTGGCCAATATCTCCTGTCTTGAAAAATCCATCTTCGGTGAAGGATTCTTTTGTCAGTTGTGGTTGGTTGAGGTAGCCTTGGAAAACGTTTGGACCCTTGAGGCATAGCTCTCCGTCTTGTCCCTTGGTAACCTCCTTTCCGTCGACGTCGATGTACTTGGCTGTCATGTTTGGCAATAGTTTTCCCACAGAACCGATGGTGGTATTCCACTCGTCCCATGGCTGCACGTGCGTAGTGGGACTCGTCTCGCTCAAGCCGTAGCCTTGCTTTATTGGCAATGGGAATCGAGCGTTGACCATGCTGACGAGTTCTCTCGTAAGTGGCGCCGCGCCACAATTTACCATTCGGAGGGATGAGAGGTTGTATTTGGCGACGACGGGATGCTTTGCTAGACCGACAAGCACAGGCGGCACGACGTAGGAGAATGTGATTTTGTCCTCTTGAATAATCTGGCAGAAACGTTCGAGATCGAATTTGTCCATCACAACGAGTTCGAAGCCGCGGTGGATGGATTGCATAATGAGACATGTCAGCCCTATTTTTGTCAGTACTTGATGGATTGATTGATCGATGGCACTCTTTTTCTCCTACCATAGATGTGAAAGAAAGGTAGGAAGGCTAATATCTTGTCGCCTTCTCCATCTGGTCCGCCTGTCCAGTCCAAATTCCCACTTTCAGCAGCAGCCAGTTGTGTGATGTTTGAGCAGATGTTTCTGTGGTTGAGCATGACACCCTTGGGCAGACCTGTAGTTCCACTAGAAGTCGAGATTAGCTATCAGTAGTGGCATTATTTATTCATTGCCCATTGTCACGGAGTTGCACGTTCTGTTGGCTCTGAAGTATCCAACTCACCTCGAATATACCAAGAAAGCCAAATCCTTCTCCGGATTGATCTTCGCCCGTCTATATCTGGTAGCACCAGAAATATTCCTCACACTCGTCCAGTGCTTGATCCGTCCCTCCGGGTCTCTCTCATCTCCGATGAGAGCGATAAAATCCTCATCGATACCGGCAAGCTTACACGCCTTCCTCGCATTTTCCAAAAACGGAAGCTGGGTAATCAAAGCCTTCGCTTTCGAATCCCGGAGCTGGAACGCGAGTTCCTCGACCGTGTAGGCCGGGTTCGCGGGCGAAATGATGCCACCGGCCCAATGCGTGCCCCAAGTTATTGAAGGCGTATCAATGCAATTCGCAGAGTAAATGCCTAGGACCTCGCCTTTCCTCCATTCCCAGACTGCTTTGAGACCTTTCCCGAAGGTCTCCGCGGCGGTTTTGACTTGCGCGTAGGTGTATGTTCGGCCTGTGTTTGCGTCCTTGTAGATTACTGTTTTTTTTTTTCTCCACTGTTAGTCTTTTGTCCTTGTTTTCTCTTTCTTTCTTTTTTGCGACGCGTCTTTTGTGAGGCTTTTGTTACCTTTGTCTTCGGGGTATGGCTTGTCTTTCCTTTCGAATAGGAATGCCCAGATGTCTTCTTTTGGGACTTCGAAGGGTGGGTGCGAGGATTGGACAGGCATGGCGGCCGTTAGGTAGGTAGGTAGGTCGGATGTACCTTAGGTATCCAAGCTTCCACTAGTGAGGGTGGTATTGGAAGCTGACGGGAGATCAAAGGAAGAGGGCACCGAGAAATGGGATTTTCTAAAAGCCTCCTGCACTGACGAACGCGTTCATATATGGAGAATGCGGATTCCCTCCCGGCTTTCTTCGTGTTATCATCCTCGGAAGGTCGCCATTCTCGTGGCTTTATTGGGTCTAGCTTTGGAGTTTTGGCCGCCTAAATGGTTGGATGCCGAGGCCCATGCACTGGGGTTGGGGGTATGAGGTAGAGCGATCGTGGGGAATCTCATATAACGAGCCCGGCCCACTGGCAGTGCAATGACTTGTACGGGCCGTGATCTCTTGAAGACCACTGCCGTGTTGTGATCTACTATCGATTGCTAGGTATCGCGAAGACTTGGACTTCATTATACTAAGGAATCGCCATGTTCAACCCAAATGCCATCTCATTCGCCGATGCCACTGCCGTGAAGGTGGTAGATTCGCATACCTACGAGGTCAACCTTCAGAACGACTGGGCTATAGGCACAGGTGAATCAGTCAAACCTCGCAATGGCAATTGTAACCGAAACTGACTGATCAAAAGTTCCTCATGGCGGATATGTCACCTCATGTTTCCTCACAGCCGCGCGAAAGCACTTCGATACCACCCACTCCAAACAAAACCAACCAAATACCATGACCCTACATCTACAATTTCCAAAGAGAACAGAAGTTGGACCGGCTACATTTGTGATTAAAGATGTGAAACTGGGAAGGCAGACATCGACGATACACATGTCCTTGGTACAGCATGGGAAAGAAGTAGTGATTGGGTATTTCAATCATGCAAATCTTGCGAATGAGAAGGGCGTCAGTTTTGATACGAAGTGGGAGCTCACGCCTTCGCCTTACTCGGTGGATTTGAACGCGTTGAGGGCGGGCAATGACAGGAACTGGGTTGAGCGGATGGAAATGCCGTTTGCGAGTTTTCGAAAGGCGTCAAGCCGTGTACGATTTTTCTTCCCGCGGCAAAAGGAGAAGGTGAAGAGCTTCTCGGATCAGTGGTTGACCTTTCGAAATGGAGAGAAATTCACAAATGAGTCGTTGGGGTATGGTTTGGCATTACATAGTTCCATTGAGATCTGACATGGCTAATCGTTCACCAGCTACGTTGCAGACATGTTCCCTCATATCGTTACAACGATGGTAGCAGAAGAGGTATCGTCTCCCTTCCGTCGTACCTCTAGCACATCACTGACATGATACACCAGGACCCATACGCTGTAAAGCCTAAAGTCGTCGCGGATCCCAAAACCGGAAAGAATAATCTCGCAGCAAAGTTCTGGTACCCGACTGTTCTCCTGAACATGGACATGAAGAAAGCACTGCCAGAGGAAGGTGTAGAGTTTCTATTTGTGCGAACCCAAGCAAAGAAAATTCGTAATGGACGATTCGATCTGGAAGTAACCATCTGGGATGAGACGGGTGATGTTGTGGTCTTGAGCCACCACGTCTGTCTCGTGCTCAGTGCCTCGAGGAATACGGCAACGAGAAAAAGAGATGCTCCAGCTGACGCGAGTAAATTATAGAGTAGACTGTCACAAGGCACACGAATGTTCAAGATTTCTGCGGCTCCGCAATTGAGCAGGCATGTTGAGGTCGCTCTCGACCACCCTATAGATTTCAAATAGAAGGTATCAAATAGTTGATGGTAGCTCCGGTGACTGTTGTGCTGCTACCTCATCACTGACTGGCATCCAATGGCCTTTTCCATGTCAAGGCGTCCTTTCCTCACCAAATTGTTTCTTACAACAAATGCTCATGCTCTTACCAATGCCGCGTTAATTTGTTTTGCATCTCTACCTAGTGACCGACAACAACAATCGCCACAACAATATTACCAATAGCACATTAATCAGCGTCCATAGTGCTACGTTATCACTCCACCACTTCGTTAAGACGCAACGCTATCGAGCAGGCCGGCTTACCTTCACGACGCTTAGTCCCAGGATGAGAACGGACGACTGCTAGCACTTATTCTTGCGACTGGTCTTTCGAACTGTACGAGAGTATCTCAACAAATTCGACTAATATTGGCCAGTTGATGCAGAGAGCGTTATCATCCCAGCTTCACACAAGGTGGGGACGCTATAAGAAGCCTGCCAGAAAGAACAATTGGAGAGCAGCATGAGACAAAGATGGGGTGGCATTGCCCAAGGCCGTCCTCCACATCAAACTGCGCCATCCAGCCACCGTCGACAAGCATCAATGACGAAGCAGAAAATGATATATGCAATCGGCAACGGCTTCATGAACCTGATGATTGCTGGAGGCGTCGGCGTGATAACACTCATCGGTCTTCACGGCTGCCGACAGATATACGCCGAAGTCAAAGCCCAGTCACATTCCGCCAATTGGAGCAAAGACGCGCGCGAGAAAGCCTACGAACCTTGTTACGGTGGATGCACCGACTGTGTTGACGAGGAGTATGCATTCCACGCCTGCAAACAGACCGCCGAGGTCGATGTGCCTGGCATTATCTGTGACGGCAACCGGATTTGGAATTGGCAGAATCGATACCCAGATGCTTGTTTGGAGGCACTTGGCCAGACATACAAGGTAGAATTTCAAGAGGCACTGTTTCAATCTTTCGAATGGCGAGCGCTTTCCATAGCTCTACCCATCATAGTTGGTCTCATTACTTTTGTTATAGGTGGCTGGGTCTGCCTGCGTGGCTACAGAAGGAGGTTTGCAACCGTCGCAAGTGCAATCGCACCAGCACTAGCACCCCCTCCAACCATTGTTTCCCCTCCAGCCAGGAAATCAATAGGCACCATTCCTTCTGGCTCATCTCCGGCCCCTCCCTCTGGTCCGCTCTCCTCAACCCACCGCCAGTCAGACTTGCGAGGGACCCGTGGAGCTGGTGCAAGCGTTGGTTCTCAACTTGAGATATTGTGGGAGGAATTGAACAGCCCGCAAGAACAGTCCATACAGGAAGATGCCAAGGTTACATCTGAAA
This sequence comes from Venturia aucupariae, assembly GCA_003693225.1. Classification (NCBI taxonomy): domain Eukaryota; kingdom Fungi; phylum Ascomycota; class Dothideomycetes; order Venturiales; family Venturiaceae; genus Venturia; species Venturia aucupariae. The sequence goes on along the minus strand of QWZN01000054.1, from coordinate 27,420 downwards.
GGCGCAACTCCACGTCTAAATTCCGTCCGATCCCTGCCGTTCTAGGTATCGCTGCACTTTTTGGCAGGTCAAATGCCACGGGTGCCCCTATCTGTAAGGATAATCTCACAATACGCCACTTCACCAACGCCGACCATACAATCTTTGGTGACGTCCTTGGATGGCTTGCCTCCGAATGCAGCGAGCACCCATGTCACTGTCGCGACGTCAAGTGTCCTCCAAACCAGGACAGGATTATAAAATCATCGAAATGTCCACCGAAATGCGATACGTGTACGCGTTATACGACTGGTTCCTTGGAATACGTGGACAGGATCAAACCGAAGGTCGGATACTGTGGTTTTGAATTTGTCCATGTGGCAGTGGGTGAGGCCCCTTGGAGGGTGGCGAATGCGATGATTGAGAAGAATTGGTTGGTGACGATTGTCGTTAATACGTTCAATGTGTCTGGAGAGACGGCTCAGCAGGTGAATTGTTTACATGATATCGGTCACCAATTCCCGTAAGGTGGCGACTGGGCTGGGAATTCTTCAGGCATGGTGATAGGAGGCTTCGATGGTTGGACAGTTTATTCTACTACGTCAACTGGTTGATGGATGAATCAATTGACGCAGAAAATGACGATTGGTTCTGATCAATCAATTGTCATTTTTATCATTTGCAGTGAGGCCCTTGGTTGTTGTCGCGTCTCCCTTCTCTTGAAGGCGGATTGAATATAATCGACACAGAGGAGAGACGAGAGGAAGGACTGCCCTGGCTTAAACGATAGAGAAAGGGTGCAGTAAAAGCAAAACGACGAACCACAGAGCAGAAAGGACTCGGAGTAAAGGTGACAGTAGTAATAAAATATAATTCTTCCCATCCTCAATTTCCATTCTCCTAAAATAGATCGGAGGTTCCTCTCACCTACCTACCTACCTACCGAATCCTCTGCGCAAACCTCAACTCACCAGCCCCAACATCGAAAACAGCAACAACCCCCTTCATGAACGAACTCCCCAACATCCCACTACCTGGAAATTCGGCTTGTTGCACTGCGCTCGCACATTTCTGTCCGGGCATCCCCGCCTCATGCGGCGTCATCAAATCCTCACTGTCAACATCCAACATGACCCCTCCAATCTTGACACCAAATTTGGGAGCCTTGGCCGTACAATCGACGACCCACCCGGCCCCGCGCTCAAACGTCGCCGGCGGCGCCCACTGTGAATTGAAAGCCTTTGCAATGTCCACGGGGAGAAGCATAGCCGCTGTTCCAGAATCAATCGAGACCTGTGTTTTCTTCCCCTTTGCGGAAACCATGTTGGATTGGGAGCCGATGGTGAAGGATTCGATGGATGTCCTGTATAGGCGGTAATCGAAATCGCCGTAGGGTTTTTTGGTCGCGTCGTCGTTGGTGGAGAAGGATAGGTATTGCATTGGTGTTTTTGCCCATGTGTCTTTGTATTTTATGTTTCCGCCTGGGAGGCCGCCTAGAGCGAGGACGCCCGGTCCTTCGGAACGACGGTTCAGAGCGAGGCTGAAATGGGGCGGGATCAGATTTTGTTTATACATTGTTGTGAAGATGGGGCTGTAATCTTTTTTGCCGCCTGTGATGCCCCATGTTGCTGAGTTGGAGGGGAATGCGAGACCGATTAGTCCGGAGGAGGTACCGTCGCCTCGCCAGCGCGCTGTATTCACCAGAGCGAATTTTTGGTCTTTGACAGTGATGCCACCAAGAGTTATTGTTTCCGTGCCCATCACTCCAGAAGCTGATTCGGAAGAATAGGTTATGCTAAACCTCTCATTTCCCTTTGCCGCAAAAGTAGGGCTCTTCTTGTACGCTTTGCCGAACCCGCATTCACCTGCTGCATTGGCTGCTGTTCGCGGCATGGTACATTTATAGCCTTCTTGGATCACCCAGGTATCGCTGGATCCTGTGTCGACGGCCGCCAGGAACTCTTGACCACCAATGGTGATGGGCGTCATGTAGACTTGATCAGACCAGTTTTTGACAGTGCCGTTTCCAATGTCTGCTTCGGCCGAGTTGAGGAGTTCAATGTATCGTTGGCTTGGTCCGGTGCCTGTACCACCGTAGAGTGGGACTACATTCTTCGTGACTGTAAAAACGTTAGATCGATGCCCATGAAGTCCACGTTTACTTCAACACAATGCCCATAAAGTCATAAAGTCGTATTCCAAAGTCTCTCGATTCAGGGTCGACATCGTCAAAGTTCTGGCGGTCTCGAGAGATCACTTTGCCAGAAATTTATACATAGCGATCCCAAGATGAAGATCAAAATGGAAGCTCGACAAGCAGTTGACGGAACACATCGCTTGTTCTCGACGGCTTGACCCTTGCCCATTCTATTATTGCCTGATCTGGTGGTGATATACCTTTATCCACAGCCGGAGCTGTAGAAGCCTCCACATCATGAACAGTAAGCCTGACCCCCTGACTCAGGAGATCCCTTGAACGCAATCTGAGCTCTTCCTTCTCTTCTTGGAACAAAGTCTTTCCTTCCAATTGTCCTTGCCCTACACCATTTTCCCACTTAAAAGGTGTCGTGCTTCCCAACGCTGCGAGACTGAGCAGAATGACTGCGAAAAACATCTTTGTGGCGCTCTCATGAAAAGTAGTTGGATGGAAGTCAAAATAGCATATATTGAAAGCCGGGTAGTAGCGAGTTCATCAATGAAGAACCCAGAAAAAACACCATCGTGGATATAGAAAATAGAGTACCTACAATCATCGGATTAATATCCACAAGACCCAATGCGTTGTGCGTGCCCTAGTTAGAAGCCGAGGTTTGGGTAGATTCGCCGGATCGGGCTATCATAGCTTTGCAAGTAAGTTCAGTGCAACAATTATTCGAGGTTCTTTTGCATCGATGTGCTCTGTATTTTCAAGTGTCTTGCGGTTTGCAGTCATGTTCGTGAGATTGAATAAATCCGGGCAAGACGAAGATGAGATCCCTGCCATCAAAGGTCTAAAAGCCGCCGTATCGCCGCGCCGAACTTTTCGTCGCTACCGGGAACGCCTCTTCGAATCGCAACATTCATCGCTGATATTGATAGTCTAAGGCTTGCCATATCAATGCAACCATTTTTTACTTACAAAACATCAATAGCATTGGCGCTTTTTGCATCAACACCACCATTCGTTGCCTTGCCATTAGTAGCCTCTGCTTTCGTGTAGCCCTTTGCTTCCGGAACAACATCATTCCAGCCAAAAGAGTCCGCAATCTTACCAACTTGGATGCCCTTCAATGTCGTTAATAGCTTTGTGGCAACTGGGCCTGGCTCTTCCCCAGTCAGATACGTGAATGTGTCCGATTTGGATTCCATTGTGATGGATGCGATTGAAACAAGGGCAGCTGCGGTGCCTGCTGCGAGAACTTCTGAGAACGAGGATAGTTCATCGTAAAGGACCTGAAGATGCATTAATATGAGTTCTGTGGTGCAATCGGAACGACACATACCGGCCGAATCTCGACTTTCCAGCCCAAGCTCTTTGCAATCTCTTGAACGGAATCGGACGTGATACTCCTGATCACTCTCTTGCTATCCGGTACAACCAACGTAACACTCTCCCCCTCCTTCTTCACGCCTATGAATCCAGAAGTCGAGAACTCCTCGATCTCAGTTCGCGTCTTCGAGTCAAGATGTAACGTAATTCCATAGCCCGCCTTGTATGCCTTTTCGCTCCACCTCAGGACTGGCGCGTAGTTGCCTCCAACCTTTGCACTCCCAGTTCCTTCTGGGGCTGCGCGATCGAATTCTTCCAAGATCAAAGCCTTGACTGGTTTGGTGCCGTGGTAGACACCAGTTGGCAGAACGTAGACCAAGAACGTGTATTCCTCGGGAGGATTCAGGCCGAGTTGTGCGCTTGATCCATAAAGCAGAGGTCGAACATACATGGCCGCGCCAGTGTGATGGGGAGGCACGAAATCGGCGTTTAGTGCTACGGCTAGACGGCAGCAATTTTGAAAGTGATCGACTGGAACTTCTGGGATGGAAATAAAGGAGGCAGAATGTTGCATTCGCTCGGCATTCATGGAGGGACGGAAGATGGTAATTGATTTGTCGTCTGGGGCGCGAAAAGCCTTGAGACCTTCATAGCACTGCATGCCTATTCTTGTCAGCATAGGTCTTGCACTGATCAGTAAATACGCACCGTAGTTTAGCCCCGGAGCCATGCCGTGAATGCGCAAGAACGGGTCCGCCACAAATTCTGGCGTTGACCATTTTCCGGTCTTCGTGCTGTATTTTGACTCAATATGGCCATTGACTGTAACGAACCTCAGTACACCGTTCCAGTCCATTCGATTACTATGACCTCACCTTCGCGAACCTTGAAGCCAATATCACCTTCCCAGTCTGTGTAGGTGCGTCAGAGGAGGGGTTCCTGCAGTGGTGATATGGGCAGATGCATACCGATCTTGGAAGTGGGTGGAGGAGGGAAGGAGGAGGTCATTGTGTCTTTTTGAGAACGAGGCTATTCGTATGTTGTCAGAGTATGGTTCGAGGAGAGGCTGAGGATGGTGATTGCTTGTTTGTGCCAGGACTCATTGGACGGCTAACACTGTGGCTGTGGACAGCAATGGCAATAAATCCTATATGAACACGATCGGCTTACCTGCTCGGTCTTCTTTCAGTTGTGCACTAAGGCTATGGTATTGTAGTTGACGTGAGATGAATTCTCGTGTGCTCAGTCAGTGACACCGAGATGAACAGCCGACTTCGGTGACCTAGCCTCGACTGGGGCAAGGCTGAAAGATGAACGGAACTGAAGAAGCCCGAAGTTTTGGAACGATCATCAGTGAAATCCTGTTGTTCATCGTTCATCCGAATTCACGTAGTCAGAAGCCAAATCTTCCAGAATAAAAATAATCATTAGTGCCAAAATTAAGCCATCTATGAAGCAGGATGACAGATCCCCATTATCTTCGTCTGCTCCATTACAAATAACCAACACGCCCCAAAAGATTCTAGGTGTCCCTGAATATTCGTACAATTCGTTCTACACAAAATATAGCCTCTTGCAACCTCTAGGTATGCCACGTCAACGATTAAGACCATTCAAGAAAAAATAATCGCCCCACACCATCAAGGATTCGTCCTGACCGCCCCAAGGGCAGCCTCCTCCTCCTCCTCGATAGGTTCCTCCAAGACTTCCTCATAGGTGCCCTCTCGAACAGGACTAAACTCCTCAACTTCCTCAATGTCCTCTTCTTCATCCTCTTCCTGAATAATCTCCCCAGACCTCCTCCTATCAACAGAATTGTTTCGACTTCTCGTCTCACCCCTCACTCTCGATGTGCTAGGACTATTCCCGTGTCCATGGTGTGGCCCTAACCTCAGCATAGGACCCTTGAAGACACTCCTTTTCCCCTTGGCAAAAAGGAGGCCAGGACTTTGTGGCGGAACGGCGGAGAAAGCAGCTCCGCCTTCGTCGTGGGGATTGCCCCGGACGATCCGGATTGCTGATGGGAAGGTGGAGGTTGTCGGGGTGGCGGGAAGTACTTTGACGCTGTTATGTGGAGATCGCAGCCGCATATTGGTGCCGCCTGTGGGTGATGCGACCGAGGTCGTTGTTGAAGATGTAGACGAGGCTTTAGAATGAGAAATGCCTTGGTGGTGCATTGAGCGGATCGAGGACACAGAGGAAGAGGTTGATTTGCGACCTCGCAGGCCACCTGAGCTGCGGCGGTAAGATGAACGTGGTGTTAGTGGAGAAGGCGAAAGAGAGGGCCGTTTACCCGGTGCCGCTGTAGTCGCGGCAGTTTGCACATAAGGTCTCTGCGGGTATGTCGATCTGGAAGTGAGATCGGGGCGAGACAGATGAGCCGAATAGCGATGCACACTGCCAGCCTGAGATATGCGACGTTGCTGTACGACTGGCCGCAATTGGGCTATGTGTGGGGAGCCATTGGAACTGGTCGTTCGGGTTGCGTTTGGAGACCGAGCACGCTTCGCTGATTCTTTAAACCAGTGTTTGAGTGATGCCAATTGGCTAAGAAAAGGATGGTTTCTCCTTCGACTCGGTATGCCGCCGCTCGTCTGATCTATCGTGGTCACATGATTAAGCATACTTGCTCGTCTTTCTTTCGGAGGGAGCGGAGGTCGTGACGAGCTTGCCGAGCGTACCGAGTCCTTATCTACTGGCGGTGGTGGTGTAGCTGACTTTGACGTTGTCGACGTTTCTGATAGCTTTGGCAGATCCGGAGCCACAGCAGCTCCTGAACTTTTGCGCTTCATATGTCTGCCTCTACTTCTTGGCGGCTCTCCCAATTTAGGCACCGTCAAAAGTTCCTCGTCCATTTCCCGAATCGTCGGTGCTATCCTTTCCAGCCTACTGCTTGCTGCACTTAGCCTTCGAATGCTTTTGGCCTCGGCTTCCTTCTCTTTACGCTTCCTTTCTCTCCTCTTTGCTTTTCTCTCCTCCTTTTCAATAAGAAGTGTCCACCACCCGGCAAGCGAGTCGCATCGTTGCGCCAGAACATTTTCAATAACCATATCAATGTCAACCCCGGCGCTCCGCATGCGCTCCAATGTCTCTTTCTCCAGATCTGTAGTAAACGGTGCTGGCTGTTGTAATTTCAATATCTCTTGCTGGCGAGGGGCATGCTCTGCCAACCACGGATTCTGTAATATATCGGCCAATGAAGGTCTCAAAAGCGGTCTCTTGGATAGAAGTATCGCAACGAGGTCCTTGGCCAGCGGAGGTAGATGGTCCGGATATTTTGGCTCCTCTTTCAATATTCGCTGCTTCGTCACAGCCTCGTCGTCCTCATCAAACGGCAGTTCTCCGCACAGTAGCGCATACAGAATGATGCCCAAACTCCACACGTCCACCTTCTCACCAGCATACTTTTCGCCTTTGAGCATTTCGGGCGCGCTGTAGCAGACTGTCCCGCACCACGTTTGGAGATAACTCGACTTGCCCTCATACTCTCTCGTGAAACCGAAATCAACCAATTTGACGTTCCCGTTCTTGTCCAGCAGTATATTTTCGAGCTTCAAATCGCGGTGGACGCATTGTTTCTGGTGAACGTAGGAAACTGATCCAACGAGCTGTGTGAATATTTTTTGGACTTTCTGCTCTTCTAAACGTCCCGTCTTGAGGAGGTGGTCGTAAAGTTCATCTCCTATTCGTATTGTCATTTCCTGGCTTACTTCCAGATCTGACACCAAACATACCAGAGCAGTACTCGAGTACCAGCCAGACAAGAGACTCGGTTACGATGACTTCGTATAGACGGGCGATATGCGGGTGGTTGAATTGGCGATGGTGGTGTATCTCGCGGGCAAGGTTGCCATCATTCTTCTGCGCGCTCTTGAGTACAACCTAGATCCTAGAATCAGCCGTGTCCTTCCCAGTATCTCGATCCCACAAACCTTGGATCCATTGGTAAGTTTGTGTGTTGCCAAATAAACCTTTCCGAAACTTCCTTTGCCAATCATGCGACCCAGGGTGTAATTTCCCACATTTCTCAAGTCCTTTGAGTTGAATTCACTATCGCCCCACATGTCAGCTTGAGGCCCTCCTCGAACCTAATAACACTCTTCACTTGGGGTGCATGCGCTACTCACTCTAGCAATTCCTGGTAGGAATTGGCAAGCTTCGTTCTTTGAGCATGCTGCGCCTGCGCCTTGTTGGCCTGCATATGGTCGTCTCCCAGTAAATCATATGTACTCTCACTCCCTCAGCGATAGAACGTATATAAGTATCCCCCTCCAGCGCGTCCTCGGAGAAAAAGATGTGTCGTGTGTAGGAGGTGTGCAACGTGAGTAAGATTATTCGAGGTGTTATTAGGATTGCGGAGGAGGGATTGCGCGATGTACAATTCGTTGCGGTAGCGATGGCCTGTTGCTTTGGAGTATAGTGATGTGGGATAAGATGCGATTGCGTTCTCTGCTGGGGGTAGACAAAATAATTGTGGTGATTTATGGAGATGTTTCGTGAAGATTTGTTTGGGTGAAGCAGTAGCCAAATGCGGAATCCATCCTCAGACCCCTTTCTTGCCAGACTTAAACCTGCATCACCCAATATATATACCTGGGACGGCTGCTCCCCAGCCTGCTCACGACTAATATAGATACAGCACGCCGAAGATCCCTCTGATACTAACTACTAAATACATACGCGAAGGGATATATTCCCTCTGGAGACCCTTCCCTTGTCATAGATATTTCATCCATTCGTTTGTCGACAACCAACTGAGCATCAGGCAAGGTAGAAGAGATCCAGTAAATCCACGAGCGGGGTTCATCGCCTTCGCTGTGTAATCGAACACGACAGCTGAACCCTATCCGCTACTCGATTCTCAATCGCTATTATGAAACCCGGTATTACTAGCATGCATATTCGCATCCCCATCAAATCTTTCCTTTAACGCCTCCCGATACTCCTCTATCGCACACTCATCGCACAATCCTTTAATCTTCTTCGCAATCGCCTGTCCAAACAGCCTATAAAGCTCCTTCACGTTCTTGTGCCTCTCCTGCAACAATCTTACATACCACGGCTGATATGTCGACCACAATTTGTCGTCCCAGGCATTGACGTAGGTTTGTGCGAGTTCCGGTGTGAAGACCCGGATCTTGACATCCTGGAGGGTTGAATTGCGACGAGCAAAAAAGAGCATCGGCTTGACCCATGCTTCATTGAGCGTGAAGCGGAGTGGGACATCTCGAACGTCAATGTTGATTGTCAATTCTCTTAAGCCAGATAACTTCACGACTGCCAGTGTACAAGTTCGGATCCAGGTTTCATCATGTCTCTTCTTCCAAATCTCATCTTCCAGATTTCGTGGATGCCCGTAAGTTTGATGGTCGAGTTGGAAACGCGTGATTTGCTTCAAGTTTCTCTTAGGGACGACGATCATGAAATTGCTAAGGCGCTTGTAGGATTGTGTCATAAGTCTGATACTCTCATACAAGAAAGTGAGGCATTCGGAGTTGATTTTCTGGTCGATAAGATGGAGGCCACTGATGGAGAGCTGCCATCTTGTCTTCAAGCCTGTGGCGCGATTGAATCTCCCAAGAGCATCTCCGCTTCGGATACCCTGCTTTGGCGTGTCCTTTCGCTGACTGATCGGGACTTTTGAGTAGGTTTTGTATGCTTCAAGGACGCGATAGGGGGCCATTTTGGGCATGAGCTCGATGAGTCGAGTCGTGTCATAGTGATATCGGTAGATGATGATTCGCAGTTCCGCTGGAATCGAAAGAAACGAGCGTTTCTTGGATCGATGAGGTATTGGCTTCTTCAGGAGCTTGTTTGCAGGCATGATGATCAAGCATGAACAATATGGTGGAGATGAACTGTTCTGCGGTGGTGGTTGTAAAGTGCAGGAGATGTCGCGAAACCCGAGAAAAAGATGTTTTACTCGCGGTGACCTGGAAATGAAGCCTGCGTGACGCATGGGCATAGCCATCGACGCGCTTGATGTCACTCACTCCTTTTCATAACATCTCCTCAACTTGCTGACATACATCAGCAACCAGCTTCTGGCGAGTCACGCATCTTCTACATCCTGGAAGACGGGAATGGGTTCTGGATTAATCTGCTCGTGTCAAAGCCTATGCATCTAGCAATTTCCTTTATTTTACAAACACATTGCTTACGGAGTATCGCTAGGCTTCAAAAGTCCCATTGAACCCTTCGGGAAGACTGCAGTCTCCAACATTTACTACTCCAGATTCCGCTACAGTCTGATCAAACTTTGTAAAAATCGTCCTTTCTCTTCTAGATTTATTGCCATGTCCCCCAGGCATGGATGATGTCTTTCTTGTTCATAGATTGCAAGTACCGATAACAGCGGCTTAGGATTTTGTTACCGTCCACTCATGCTTGTATCTGTCTTACTTCTTTTTCGGGGCCCTACCACCTTGTCCCAATAACTTCAAAAGGCTCAGAGCCACACGCCGCCGTGAAGTAACAGCTTGGCCTAAATACTGTACTGAGACAGAAGAGCAAGGAAAGAGGAGAGACCGCCCAAGTTGACCCAAGCTCCATCCCAGGTAGGCTTGAAAAATACATAATCAACGAAATCTTGAGCGAAAATTTTCCGGTCGAAGTCCAAGCATTTGGCATAAACGACGGGGTGCACCGCGAACCCCAACAGCTTGTCTCCGGCACTGCAGAGCAACAAGATCTGGCACACAAATCCATCGCGAAAAATCTTGATGCCCAACGCTCTGTACTAAGAGTCAGCGGTAACGCTGCCGGCACGCCTATTAAGAAGCTTCATACGCGCATCAGGCCCAGGTCATACCGAGACTCCAATGAATCCAATCAAGAAGAAGTCCTTGGATGGAGATGAATCTGAGGCTAGTGAGTGAGAAGGCGATAAGAAGTCATGCTCTGGTACAGAGGTTTGAATACAACGATCCTTGAACACGAACAAATTGAAAATCGGATGTTGGCCACTGGATCAAACTACTCACATTGAACGTATTACGATATGTGCTATTTGGAAGCTGGCTTGCCTCGGATTACCTTAGCATTCTGCAATATCCTCATCAATTCAAGCTCGCTCTCACCTCGAAATCGACATTGTTAAATTTCAGGCAATCTTAGCAAAGAACAGTTACGAAAAGTTTATCGATATCAATTTTGAATTGGAAGTGTTATGATAAACCGCGGCTTAATTTGACTATATATTCAATTGAGTACTACTACAATTGCTTTACTAATCCAGTCTCTCATCTTCTACTAGGAACTGCGATTTCACTTTCATACTTCAGATCTACCAACGTGAGATCGATATCATTAAATTTCTAGATACTATAGTAAAGCCACCTTACTAGAAAATAATCGATATTAGTCCACGCTTAAAGGTATCGATACCAATTGTAGACTACCGTTAAAACAAGTAAAATTTCAAGAAAGTTAGAGCTCGGATAATAAATAGTTTCTGGAAAAATAACAGACTATAGAGATAGAAATAAAGTAATTATAGACTTATAGTTTTAGTTAAATTATAGAGATAGAGCTTAGATAGAAAGAATTAGAAGTTAGTTTAGAAATAAAGTATAGATACTCTATAGAAAGGCTCGATACTCTTTTCTTATATTTCCTAGTATCGTATTTAATTATTGAGGACACAGTTTCGATACGATTTATAGTATAGATACTACTAGGCTCAAATAACAGGTATAATCGTATAAAGCTTGGAAGCTATATATATAGGATGAGACTTGAAAGAGGTTGCATCGAAGAGACAAAGATTGAACACTATATACATGACATTGGAAATGTATTCATTGATAAGACGAAGAGCAGACATGGTATATATGATATTGAAGTTGGTTGGGAATCTGGGAGTACGTAAGGTCAGGAAAAGTAGACCGGATTCAGAAGTTGAACTATGGTGTAGGAATAGATATCAGCCGTGTCAAGAAACATATACAACAACCAAGACATAATCAATTGGTATAGAACAGACGACGTATTGTACAAGTAGTATTCGAGGAACTATCAAGGACTAGGAGAAACGGCAGGTAGTTTTACCATTTAGTGCTTGTATTTGTACCCTCCCGCCCGCTTAGACCAAAGCCCTTCGGGATCAACGCTCGTTTGCAACGCCATAAACTTTTTGCTGTCCTTGTAAGAGCCCATGACATCCTGATCTGGTCCGGCATCATTCATGAACAAAGGGTTGTACGTCTCAATGTCTCCCACTGCCTTGGACTGAACCTGTACCTGGAGCTTCTTGGTCAAAGCATCGGTGAATTCTTTGCCCATGGCTAGAACCAGATCATCATCCTCGCTTTTGTTGTAGACACCGGCGATCTCAAGGATAAATCTGTCTTTGTCATTGGCAGTGAGACCCATGGCGTTGCCACCTCGTTTTTCGGAAGCTTCTCCAATTGTTCTTGGGAATGGTTGGTATGCTATTGTGGCCGTGACAGTGCCCTTGGCGCGCTTGATGTAGGACTGCGAGATTGACATCCAAAGATCATCAATCTCAACGTAGTAGCCAGGGTTGCTAGACTGGTATGGAAGTGAAATGCTCTGAGAGAAGGCATTGTCAGCTCAGGTAAGAGATCGGATAGAGAGAAAGCTTACTCGGAAAGAAGTGTGCATGGATAAGTAATCAAAAGCTTTATCACTCATACCGACGATAGAGGAGTAAGGTTGGGTTTTAGTGAAATCAATTGTGGGCTTGAGATTCTCGAATTTCCCAAAAGCGCCCTTTGGAGGCGTTGGTCCATCGTAGTTGAGCATCACCATAAACATGGAGGACGAATTAGCAGCGGCAGCTTTGATATCCTCGGCGTTGTCAATGGCAAATTGTCTGGATCCAGGAGAGTTTTCGAGAGCTCTCGACGCAGCCATTCCGGTTTTACCGCTTTGCAAGATGGAAGACATGGCAGACATGATCGACCGTCCTGGTGAGTTCGGGGCAACAGCAGGCATGGGTCCACCACCGAGAGTGCTGGAAACACCTGAGAACATACCTGAGCCAGGAGTTCCCAGAAGGCCACCCATTGAACCGAACAATGAGGATGATACAGTTGGGACCGCGCTGGCTGGATGTCAAAGTCAGTTTTGTACTAGTAGTGGCGGGCGTAGTGAGTAACCCACCAGTGAAGATGATAGCAGCCTTTGGGTCCTTATAGTTTCTTCCGATAAAGTCATGAAGAGCATCGTAGACCTGCTCACGATTGCCCGTATACAAACGAGCTCCTCCCCACGACTTCTTATGTCAGCGTTTCCATTTTTCACACATCCATCAGTACGCTTACCTTTCCCACTGGGTATGCTTGAAGTGTGAATCGAGTGACAATGCCTGACGCAGATTAGAACATGTCATCTTAGGAAGCAAGGTTACGAACCGAATTGATCTCCGCCTCCTCGCATTGCTTGCACCAGGTCTGGCCGTTCACTCTGTTTGATCGTGGCGATAGTACCGTTGGCAAGCACGATTTCATACTCTAGAATGTTCTGCGGAAGTTAGCAACTTGTACAATTGATGCTGATCGTGTAACCGACATCTGCACCCATGCCATGTTGAGCGCTGAGAAACGAAAGTCCGCCTTGCGCGAGGAAACCTCCTATCCCAACGACACCTAGCAGTTGTTAGACGATCGATCTCACCCGAGATGGTGAAGAACATACCAAGTCGTCCTGAGACTACTGTGTAGCCCTGATCGTCCAGTGGCTTGACGACGTCTTTCCAGTGGCCTCCTGGTTTCACGTAGGCCACGCTCTTGGCTTTGTCAAGTTCGACGCCAGCTAGGTTTCTCAAGGCAATCAAGACCCCCCCCTCGACACTGGATTGGCCGCGGTTCGGGCTATGGCCTCCAGACTTAATAGCAAACGGCACGGAAGTGTGTTTATTCAATATCGCGACGATTTTTGATACCTCCGCGGCCGACGAAGGCATTGCAATGCAAGCAGGCGCCATGTCTGTAATCCCAGAGTTCCACCAGTCTTTGTTCTCCTTGATATAGGCAGCATCGCTTTTCACAAACAGTTTGCCCAAAACGGCGGCTTGAATATCAGCGCATGCTGCTTGAGTTGCAGGGCTTGGAACAGCCAAAATAGCCTGAGAAGCGGCAAGCAAAATTGAGAATGACTGTAGTAAGGAAGGAGCCATGGCAGGACTGGAGTGAGAGACAGGAAAGAAGTGACTGGTAGGACTGAAGAGTAAGAACGAAGAGATGATGGAAAGGTCTTCTTTCTGAAGGTAAAGTAGACATCATAGGAGATGACTGCACTTTGATGCAAGACATGACCTTGTTCAAACGGCGTATAGATTGAGAACGCGTAGAACGTCTCTTGCATGTGCAAGGTACCGTGGATCCAGCCGCTCGACGTTTATTTGGCGATAGACCATCACTACGGTCACCAACACCCGTCACAGGCTCGTAAAATGCTGTTATACGTATGTAGTTAGGTTTACACCAGTTTCACACACAGACCTCGTTACAGATGTATAGATCCATTTTGCACACCTGTACAAGGTATAAGTATATAACGAGGAGATTGACGTCGTTTAACTTGCTAATTCTAACCAATCAGATGGCTCGAATCTAAAGTATATAGAGTAGCAAAATACCGACAGCACAAAGCGATGCCGGTGGCATAATATAATGCTGAGATCTCGAGATTATGAGCCATATTTAGTGGTATAAACTGAGTCATTATAAGCTGTTATATAAGCGATTTTAGGCTAGCCTCAATCTTGTATTCTCGTGTGTTTGAAGCCCTCGATCTCGTGCATTTGAAGCCCTCGATCTCGTGCATTTGGAGCCCTCGGTCTCGTGCATTTGAAGCCCTCGATCTCGTGCATTTGAAGCCCTCGATCTCGTGCGTTTGAAGCCCTCGTATTCTCCCTTACAGTGCTACCGAAAAAGAGTACCGTGTATATTCGCAGATCAAGTCAGCGTAAGTAACTACGATCTTGAAAGCGATTGCAAACCTGGTGATCGAGTCAGCGTAAGTGACTACGATCTTGGAAGCGATCGCAAACCTGGTGATCGAGTCAGCGTGGTGCCTCCAATTGTGATGTTCATATAATATCCTCGAAAGCACAATATAATTGGCAGCGTCGAGCCCATGAAAGAATGTGGGGGCAGTTCCCCGCTTATACAACTTGCTCTTCATGGGTCTCACCTTCTCTAGTCGTTGGAGTTTGTTTGAGATGTAGGGTGACTTTCACCCGTGGACCTCGGCTTGGATACGTACCTGTTGATGAATACGAGGCTAGTACTGCCGTGTCGCCCACATTTGCTCTACGGCAAATGCTCCACGGCAAGCATATTTATTGTGGATTCTGTTTGAAGCAGGACGGATCCTAAAAAATCGAGTTGAGTTTGAACGCGGCCAAGGACGCCCAGAGACTGGGCTGTATACGATAATCATGCGTAGATGTAGACATAGATCCGCGGATGGGACTTATGAATCAACGTTGGACTTGTGAATCAACGTTGGACTTGTGGATCGATGTTGGACTTGTGAATCAATGTTAGACTTGTGAATCAATGTTGGACTTGTGAATCAATGTTGGACTTGTGAATCAATGTTGGACTTGTGAATCAATGTTGGACTTGTGAATCAATGTTGGACTTGTGAATAAAAAAAACCAATGTTGGACTTGCGAATCAATGCTGAACTCTCCTGTCGTTGTTCAAGCGCGCTACAGACCAAGATATTGTCTTACCAAGATATACTGTGTACTCTTTTCGTGAATTACAATCGAAAGTTCTTGGTCCCAGGGACTGATCGACGCCGACACCGCCTATGGTTCGTCCCATAGAATCGGTTGATGACTACAAAGGCGGTCCCTGACTTGAAGACAAAAGTTGTGGCTTATTAATAGAACGAAGTCTTCACCATAGCTCAAGTTGCTGCTGTGGTAGACGTACAGTAACCTGGAAGCATAAAAAACATTTTCGTTTTCGAGTGATTGTTGAGGTCGAATAGTAGTAGCAGTGAGGTTGGAGTTGAGAACAGTCCAGTTCAAGGTCCCTCCACGCTCCCGAGTCCGAGTCAATCATGACAGAATTGCGGAGGCGATGTTGCTCTGCATGAGTCGCCGGCTTCTGTGCTGTGCAAAGGTTGGATGAAGGTTCCGATCGAAAGATTCAAGTTGCTCCCCTTTCATGGCCACTATCACAACGTTTGCGAGGCCCTTGAACAAGCCTCAGGCTCTTGCTTCCATCTCTACAAAGCGTCACGGTGCTGCAGCTCGATCCCTCTCCACTTCGAAAAAGCGTGTGGGCCAACAGTCCGCTGGCAAAGACACTGTGACCGCTCAAACACCTACGCCTCGAGCATCCAGACCCCCTGCCCCACCTAGGAAGACAGTTCGTATCTGGCCGCAGCTCATTGGCATCTTTGTTGGAGGAACACTTTTGTTTGATTACATGGTCAAGCAACGTGCTGGAAACGGACCAAGGGGCGAAAAGACTCTCTCCTCGAGACCATTCTGTATGTCTTTCCCATTTCCCAGGGTAGATGTCTGCCCCATTTCCACGGCAGCAAGTACACAGCAGCATAAGCTAATTTATCAGAAACGATTCCAAAAACAACCAACAACCACAACATAACCAAGATGGCACCACCTACCTATTATCCAGATAAGGATTCCGCGAAATCCGCAAACCTCCCCGCACCCAATCGAGAAGAGCCACTGTACAGTCCCAGGGAAGCGACGGTCATCTTTGTCCTGGGAGGGCCTGGATCTGGAAAGGGAACACAATGTGCCAAGCTAGTCAAAGACTTTGGCTTCAAACATCTCTCCGCAGGGGATCTGCTTCGAGAAGAGCAGGATCGGCCGGGCAGTGAATTTGGCGAAATGATCAAGGAATACATCAAAGATGGTATGATTGTGCCGATGGAAGTGACGATTCAGCTCTTGGAGAACGCTATCACGCAGACCAAGAAGGAAGACGATAACCACCAATTTCTAATCGATGGTACGCATCACATATTCCCCTCGTTCTCATCGTCCTCAGCCGCTTACATTGTCCAAAAGGCTTCCCACGCAAAATGGATCAGGCTACCAAGTTCGAAGAATCGGTCTGCCCATCCAAGTTTACCCTCTTCTTCGACTGCCCTGAAGAGGTGATGCAGGAACGTCTGCTTAACAGGGGAAAAACGTCTGGCCGCTCGGATGATAATGAGGAAAGCATCAAGAAGAGGTTCAAGACGTTCGTGGAGACGAGTATGCCGGTGGTGGCTTACTTTGAGAAGGAGGGCAAGGTTGTGAATATCAAGGCCACTCGAGCACCGGATGAAGTGTATGAGGAGGTCAAGAAGGCAATCGAAGACCGGGGCCTGAAGGCGAAGGCATGATAGCCTGCGTCGGAGGGGATGGTGTTGAACACGAAGCAGCCCGAAGGCCCTGGGCTTGCAAATCACCGCTGACACCTTCCTTGCTCCTTATGAGCGTACACCCGTCGAGCTCTCGGATCGATGGTACACTGAGTCCCTTCACGCACCCGGCAGTCTTCTCAGTAGATCAGATCTAGCAAATGTAGAAACTCATTGGCATCTTGCAGTTTTATGCATTATCAAACTGCCATAATTGGAAGAAGAGAGTTGACAGTATGCTGAAAGTGAAGACCGCTGGATCGAAGAGGCTGCTATCTTTCAGACTATTACCCGGATACTTTGAAGGAGTGGTTGCAAACAATAAGTTCACCCACACCCCTCTAGGTATGAAGATAATAAAAGTGCAGGGGTGGGGCAGTTTCGCCGCACATCTCAAAACCGTAACCTCGCGCCCACAACAAAACTCAAAACCACAACCCCGCCCCAAGATGCCCTCCCCGAATAGAACGCTCCTCATCGAGGGCACCATTGAAGAACTCGCCGACGAACTTGCCGTCTACATCGACGACCTGCGACAAAAACAGAATGTGGACGGAGTCATTCAGCCAGAGGTCAACTCGCTCTTAAAGGAAAAGAAGATCGAGGATGCCCTCAAGAAGCTCGTCGGTGCCTCATCGATTTTGAATTCGGCACCGGAGAAGGGTGAGTGCCATATAGTCTAGATAGTAAGGCAGGCATCTAATTCGCACCAGAAATCATCTCGGCATACAACCTCCTCATCTACATTGTTCGACAAGCCCCCAGTCCAGGAATGTTCCTGTCGAGAATATGTACCTACCTTTCGAAGCCAATCTCTTCCTCTCCCGCGAATGGCGCCGGTCTTGCCCTCGCCATCCTCAGCACAGTCTTCAACACGGTCGCGCCAGACGACGACTCCCGCTTTCACATTTTCATGACCATTCTCTCCGTCATCAAGGCCTCCACGAACTTCGAGACACTGAAGCCACAGCTGAAGAATCTGGACACATGGATGGAAGATTGGGAGCTCGACGAGGAGGACCAGCGACGCTTGTATCTCGAGCTCTCTGAGGCCGCACAAAGTGCTGGTGAGATTGTCACGGGCTACGAATACCTACTTCGCGCACTACGTACAATCCCAGCAGATGACATTGCCGGCGATGAGGCTCGCAAACTCTCCACGCGCGCCCTCAAGGCCGCACTCAACCATCCCACCCACTTCGACTTCCAGGATCTCACCAGTCTCGACGCAATCCAGGCTCTGCGCGAACCGGAGCCTCAATTTTATCAGCTGCTGGAAATTTTCACATCAGATACGCTTGAGGAGCTGAACGACTTCAAAGACGAAAACGAGGGCTGGCTCGAAAAGCAAGGACTAGACAAAGACGTGCTTAACCGAAAAATGCGCCTGTTAACGCTCACTACATTAGCTGCACATGCCTCGTCTACCCGTTCTCTTCCATACGAAAATATCGCAAAGGCTCTCATGGTTCCGATAGAGGAGGTTGAGTTGTGGGTCATCGATGTGATCCGGGCCGGTCTTGTCGAAGGAAAACTCTCGCAACTAAACCAGCAATTCTTAATTCACCGATCCACATACCGAGTCTTTGGCGACAATCAGTGGCGCGAGGTATCATCACGTTTGGAGATGTGGAGGACCAGCCTCCAAGGCGTGCTACAGGTTATTCGGCAAGAGAAGGAGAACTTTGAACAACAGAGAGGGCACGAAGAGAGAGCAATCGAGAGCAAGATGAACGGAATGGGTGACGTGGACCGGAGAGGTGGCGGGGGCTTTAGGCAGAGGCAGCAGCGAGCGGTCGTGTTCGAGATGGAAGGATAAGTGCGATACGATATGGAGTCATACGGCTGGTTACAATGCATGATGATGCGATGGCCATTGGAATTGCGACGATTCATGTGGGTTGCAAAAATCATAAGAGCATTGCTGTGTTTGACAGTCGAATCAACAGAAACCATTTTCATTCCCAGGTCATTTTCGCCTGCCTGCCGAGACGCAGAGGATATTCCTCTTTCTTCATCATGGTCGCGTCAAGACTGGAGGTTGAATCATAAGAGTGGCTCCTCTCGAACTCTTGGTGATAAATTGCTGGCAGTACTGAGCCATTACCAGCGGTCCATGGACAGCTCCTGAATGCCTACAAGAGCTCGAAATAAGTGCAACTTTTTGCAGGCTAGGTGTAGTGAAGAAGCAAAACTGCTGACCCCGCTGTGCTATCTTTGATCGACCCGAACTGTTATTTACCAATGCGAATAGCGATGTCATTCTTGAGTCGAACGTTGGAACAATCGGTCTTCGTCATTCTGGTCGCCATGTCGGGACTATTCGAACCGTTGACAAGGTACATACCTATTCGGTCACAAACATTCAGGAACAAATTCCCCTTTCCTAGCCCCGTCAGTGCGTCTGTCCAACAAGGAGTTTTCGCGTCTCCTTTTCATGAATCGGCATGCTCCTTGCCAAGTGATGAACGGTGAAAGACATTAAAATGACAATCACAATTTGGGGAAGTACTATAAGCTTTCCTTCGATTCCCAATAGTGCATGTTTCTTTGGTCAAGATCATTCAATTCACTTATACCTTCATTAACCATACTCAACTCAACTTCAGAATCCATCGATATTCTCTCCCACATTCATTGATTCTACGTGTTTATTCCTTCCATCATGATATTTTCTACAACCATCTTTCTTGCTCTCCTAAGCATCCAAGATGTTCTAGCGAGGCCTCTCTCCGAAATCCCTGTTGACGAGACGCTTCCCGTCCCCATCATGTTCAAGAATCGTGAGTCCCTCGTCGCATTCACATCAAGCTTTATAGCTAACATCCAAAAGCACTTCAAAAAGACTCCGCGGCACTGCCACCTATCGAACGACGCACGGCCCCCTGCCCAGGCACCAAACCCGTATCCATATCTACTCCAATCGGCAAAGACATCAAATGTCCCTCCGCGGCCGAGGTCATGGACATGGCTCCCTCTTCCCTAACCGCCCCGAAGGTGGAGAGGGCTGTGGGTACTCTGCCAGAAGCCCAGGCACCTGATGAGCTCTCTGACACTTTGAGCGGTGGACTTGCCGATGGCATGGATGAGGAGGATAAGTCACAGTTGGATGCATTGCCGCTCGATGCTCTTACGGGCCTTGCAGGTGGAGGGTTACCTGTTAAGGAGAAGCGACAGCTAGACGGCTTACCTCTTGATTCTGTTACTGGGCTTCTGGGCGGTGGATTACCCGTCAAGGAGAAGCGGCAATTGGATGGGCTGCCCCTTGATTCTGTTACAGGTCTTCTAGGTGGTGGATTACCCGTCAAGGAGAAGCGGCAATTGGATGGGCTACCCCTTGATTCTGTTACAGGTCTTCTAGGTGGTGGTCTGCCTATCAAGGAGAAGCGACAGTTGGATGGATTGCCCCTTGATTCTGTTACAGGTCTTCTAGGTGGTGGTCTGCCTATCAAGGAGAAGCGCCAGTTGGATGGATTGCCCCTTGATTCTGTTACAGGTCTCCTAGGTGGTGGATTACCCGTCAAGGAGAAGCGCCAGTTGGATGGATTGCCTCTTGATTCTGTTACAGGGCTTCTGGGCGGTGGTTTGCCTGTCAAGGAGAAGAGACAACTAGATGCTCTGACGGGATTATTGGGGGGGTCAAAGAAGAACGAGTCTGATGCTTCCCCATTGGCAGGTGGTGGTCTTCCTATTAAGGAGAAGCGACAATTGGATGGATTACCTCTTGATTCTGTCACGGGTCTTCTAGGTGGCGGTTTGCCTGTCAAGGAGAAGAGACAACTGGATGCTCTGACGGGATTATTAGGTGGGTCAAAGAAGAACGAGTCTGATGCTTCCCCATTGGCAGGTGGTGGTCTTCCTATTAAGGAGAAGCGACAATTGGATGGATTACCTCTTGATTCTGTCACAGGGCTTCTGGGCGGTGGTTTGCCTGTCAAGGAGAAGAGACAACTGGATGCTCTAACGGGGTTATTAGGGGGGTCAAAGAAGAACGGTACTGGTGCTTCCCCATTGACAGGATAATGAGAAGTCTATATCCAGAGTTCGAGATTGGAAAACATTGGAGGCGTTCCGGTAATAGTACCATTCCATCTAAATTGTCATCGCGCGAGATTCTACTGGAAGGGTGTTTACTGGTTATTCATTTCCTTTCCTTTCCATCTCTTCTTACTTTTTTTTCCTTTTCTTGGCAAAATACATCTATCTGTTTGTCGTTTATTATGTATGTATAATTACTAGATTCAATACATCTTATCCTTCCTCCACACCTCCCATGACTTCTCTATCCCATCCAATCCTTGATAGATATTCTACACCTCTCCTCACGCGACTCTTCCCCATTTCCTCCGTCACAACCATCTTTCCAGTAGATACAAAACGAGCCAATTCGATCGTAGATTACTCCCCCACCACCTCCGCTCATCGTTGGTAAAACACTACTAGCAAAAGACATCACCGAATTGGATCGAAGGCTAAACCACCAAAGTCACAGGGCGAGACTTGTCCAAGACTTACTTATACACCGGGGCTTTGTAAGGAGATCAAGGATAGGCTGTATTGGTACAGAGGGAAACGTACTGCTGGCAATGAGGGTGTCGTGGCTTTGATTATTTCACGAGGGAGGGCATGGGGTTGGGAGGGCGATTAGAGATTCAGTGATTTAAAAACGGCATTGCTTGGAAAGGATTTTCATGTCCCATCTACAAGGCGCTGTGAGAGGAGGCTCAAAATGAAGGATCAATTCTGCTGACCCTAACATTCCGAAGTCTGGTCGTAAGCCAAGATTCGTACACGCTGTGTATGGTTGTTTCGCACATCCCTCCCCTGTTCGCCGAGTACTATTTTCTTCACGACGACAAAACAAAAATGAAATTTGGACCTTCCAGTGATCCAATGCATGTTAATAAAACGCTAGCCTGCATCTCAAGCCAAAGAAAAATCTCTATTCCATAATCCTCATCGCTGATATTATCAACATCGACAGACAGATATCCTACACCCAAACACCAGCACGGCACGCTATGCGAATTGACCAAATTATTTATTGCGCTTTCTTCTGTCCGGATGGACCCATTTCCTTACTGAAGGCGAAGTAGGACACCTGTAAACTTGCTACAGCGGTAATGCCGACGTAGAGGATCATGAAAAGGAGGAACGAGACCATAAGCCCCATGAAAATGGCTGCAACTGGTGTTAGCCGGTGCATTTAACAATGTTCAAGGCTATTTTTACCTGGAGACAAGAACTGGTAGGTCTCGAAAAGAGGCAGGTTGGTGCCGTTTGAGCTAGCATGGCTTTCCACGTCGCGCTTCAGATCAGTGTGGAGGACATTGTATGAATCCTCCATCTCATACTGATCAGGAACAATGGGCGTGATGTCCTCTGGAGGTGTGGTGGTGAAAATGACACTGAATTCTTTGCCTCCAAGCTCGGAAATGACGGCGTGGAGGAAAGCATCATTTTCGCTCAACTGTATGACCCTGTCGGATTGTTGCGAGGGCAGAGCAGAGAATTCAACTCTCACTATGCGGGGGTAATTTCCATCATTGGGAATAGTGCCAGCTAGATATTGATGTTAGTCAAGGTCATTCGTGATGGCCTGCCGGGGTAAATCCGTACTCGCAGCATCTGCCTTCAAGATCTCCGCCGTGCATTGATCTTCTAGATATCTAGTAATCGCGTGCGCGTCGATATCCCCTGCCACTTCTGGGATTGTGACAGTGGAAGGACCAGTCTTTTCCGTCTTGTTCAACAGATGTCGAAGATGCGGCGCAGAGAATCTGGGGCTGTAATCGGTGGCGGATACACCTGGCTGAGAGACAATGATGTACGTCTCCGTGGGGCATGTTGATAGGAAATCGAAGATGTGAGAGCTAAGTGATGAAGAGCTTGCGAGCTGTGCGTTTTCGAGGTGAGCAGAGGTTGTTCTGTGACTTGGTCAGTGGTTGATACAGCGGTTGATTCGGGCTCGCTGTACTGTGAGGTTGAGAAGAGGAAGAAGGGGGAAGTGTCTTTGAAAGCTGCTACATATTGCAGAGCGAGGGCTGCGGCCCATAATCTTCGTGTTGCCATTGTTGATGAGAGTTGTGGTATGGGTATGGTTTCAAGGTGGAGCTTCTCTGACCTGAGCTTGAATCGAGATGCTATCTTTGATCACGTGGGAAAAGCACCACGCAACGTTCAACCCTATCACAATCAGAGCACCACTAGGAGAATAATATACACTCTCTGTATTGGGAGATTCTAGGCAATGGAAGGATCACGGCTGTGAAAACACGTGATGGCTTCCCGATTGAGTTCAATCCTCGCCTGAGGCTCACAGATATCTCTCGTTCCAGCTCGATAAGAAGAGCAGCTATGCGTTTACTTGTACCCCGTAATCTTTTAATTTCTAATAGATGTCGATAAACTTCTTAGAAAGTTAATGTTGATAGGTCTTAGACCTAGGTCATGATAAAGAAATATACATGTGTAATAGAATAGTAACTCTATATTATCTTATATATTAATAGTCTATATATTATACGAATATACTAAAGTTAGAGACTTCAGACCCCTATTATACCAAGCTATCTATAGGAATCTATACTAGAAGTATTTTCTTTATAGCTGAAGTTTATACTAGTATAGTATTTAGCTAGTTCGTATAATAGAGTTTTCTCTTCCCTTTCTTATCGCGTAATACTCTAGTAGTAATAGTGGTAGACTATAATCTAGTATAGTCTATAAAAGTAGAAAATAAACTAGAAAATCTACTATCTATCTCTCTCTCCTAGGTAACCTACCTAGCTAGGTACCCTACCTATCTTCTACTATCTAGATAATATATAATATCTAGTTAGGCTGTTCTAGGTTGCCCCTATAATATATATAAACTATTATATATCGTACGAGGCCGCCTAAAATACTAGGCTAGACCTACTTTTCCTATCGTATAAGGAATATTGGCCTAATCTAGAAGTATAAGTAACTATTTTCCTATTACTAGATCCCTTTACTATAGGGCGTTATATAATAGTACGGAGCCTATTCAGGTATCTAGATTATAGCTAGGGTACTTAAGAGGTACCTTTTAGTCCTTAGCTTCCTCTTTCTTATTCCCCTAAACTATACTACTACTACTACTACTACTACTACCTCTTTTTCTTCTTCTTCTCCTTAATCTTAATAACTTCTTATACCCTTAGTACCTTATCTCCTCGTGCGGTAAGTTTAAAGCTTCCTATCTACTTCCTAAACTTAATTCTAAATTAGCTTTTGCTAACCCTTTATACGAAGAAAATCAAGCCTATAATATCTACTATTAGCTTCCCTACTAGTACTCCTATTATCCCTAGTACGGCTATTACTACTATTAATAATACTATCTATAGATAGCTAAGTACCCGTCCTAGTCCTACTAGAATAGTCTACCTCCGTGTCCCTACTAGATAGGCTACCTACTATACCTTTATATAAGGTCTAGCTAAGAATATTTATACGAGTATTCTTTAGGTATTATACGGAGCTAATTTTATATTAGGTAGAAGAGCTTATTATCCTCTAGCTCCCTTTAGTAGATATTAATATCCTAATTAACTCTAGTCTAAACCCGTACTAGCTCTAGTTCCTACTAGCTTCCTAGATCCGCCGAGATAGCTACTTTAATATTCGTACAATACTATCCTTACTACTATCTATTACTAACCTTAGTAGGGTCTTGTTATCTAGTCCCGTAGTACGGCTATACCTTCTCTCTACCTCTATACCTATAGGAAGGCTTCCTATAACTAGAAGTTTATTAGTTACCGTATCTTAGCTAGCTTTACTCGTAGTACTTATACGGACTATACCTTCAGGTCTAATAGTAATTAGTATAATTACTAGGCTTAGTCTTAGTTAGGTAGGCTATAGATCCCCTTTAGTCCTTATACGATAGTTTTAATAGATTCTAATAGATATTGGTAGTAATACTAATATAGGTAGAGTCTTAGTTATACGGTAGAAGTCTAAGTAAGAGTTAGCTATCGTATAATCCCTCTTTCTAGACTCTAAAAATAATAGAATCTATAACCTCTAGCAGCTTTTTTTTTTTCTTATAAGAAGTAAGATCTATATATATAGTCTAATAAAATAAAAACAATCTCTCTATAAATAAACGTAAAGTTTGTCGTACAAAGGGAAAATACTAAAGTAAATAACTATAAAAAAANCTCTATTCGTACGACTAGCTAGTTAGTTAAGATTAGCTCTTCTAGCTTAGTATTTAGATCCTTCTTAGTTAGTAGATCTCCTAGGTTATCTTTACTAGAAATTCTACGGATTTCTAATATTTCCCTATTCTCGTACGACTCTCTAATAGCTATAATATCAATTATAAGTCTTTTTTTAATAGTTGTACCTAGCTTAACGAGGTAGTCGTATAACGACTTCGAGTTAGTATAGATAACCAAAGGGATCTTAGGTAGACCTAGGTAGGAAGTAATCTAGGAAAGTATCGTACTAAGGGTAATAGCGCTATTAAACCCTCTAGTTATCCTATATAACTTACTTCTAAGGACGCTTCTAGTTACCCTCTTATACTTAGTAGAGCTCTAGTAGATAATATTACCTTTAATCTTAAATTCTATTTCCGTGCGGGAGGTTTCTTCTACTAGGATAATTAGGAATCCTAGCTAGGATAATAGGTCCTAGTTGTTAGTAAAAGATCTATCTATAAATATATATAGCTTAGATTATACGAGGTCTAAAGGGATAAAGCGGAGGCCTCTAGCTTTGTTATCGATTTGCTATTAGATTCGTGCGTTAAGGGCCTTAATATCTTTATCTATAGGGTCTCTAACTTAGGCTACTATAGAGAGGTCAAAAGTAGCCTCTAGCTAGTAGATAGAGGAGATATACGCCCCTCTCGCGCGTTACTTAACGTATTTCTATTTAGTATCCTTCGCGCGTAGGTCGATAACTTCTAAACGGTCTACCTATCCCTTCTATTCTAAGAGAATATCTTTTCCTTCTATCCTAATCCTCCCTCTATTAAACTCTAGGGGGGTATCTTCTAATAGGATTATCTTTAGTTTCGCGCGGAAGCCTACCTTCTTAAGTTCTCTATCTTCCTTCTCTAAGAATGCCTTCGTATAAAAGCAAAAGGTATCGTTAGTCTAGAGTCTAGTAATAGAAAATTCTTTAGGTCTAGAATTGGTAGATAGGAGATAGGGGTTATAGGTTAAAATACGCATCCCTAAGTTCTTCAGGTAGTAGGAATAGTACGTACAAAACTAGTAGAGGCCTAATTCCGCCAGGCCGTATAGTACTTTCAAGATATATATAATAGTACCTAGGGGGAAGAAATATACGATCTGTTTTAGTAGTCGCGTAAAGATCTAGCGAAATAGGTACTCCTTAGCTTAAGGATATACCTAGATAATATCCCTAAGTTCCCCTCGTGCGTTAAGGAGGAGAATTAGGGTTAGTCCTAAAACTAAGATTAGTCTCTAGCTTATCCTTTAGAGGGTTAGTAACTAGGTAAGGATTTCCTTCTTTTCTTTATCCCTAAAGCCTTATATAATAAGTCGACTCTTTTTAATTAGCTTCGTACTCTTCTATTTAACCTTATTTACAAGGCGAGTTCTAAAGAGGTTTCTCCTATTATATATTTTAGGGTCGTATAATATAAATTTAAAGATACTAGTATTAATAAGACTATTAATTTCAGTCTTTATAGACTCCTTAAATAGTACGCCTAGTATTGTAATTACTCCCTCTTCGCGTAACTAGAGAGAGAGTTTTAGGTTATCCTCCTCTTTCTTACTTATATAGAGCCTAATGGTGTGGGCTAGTTTAGAGAGGTAAGAGTAGACTAGAATATTATCCTAGAGCGCTCTTAGTAGACGTCGTATCCGCCTACTCGTACGAGGAGGTCCTAGTTCTATAGTCTACCCTAGGGTCTCCTCCTAGTATACTTAGGGCTGTCTAGGTTTATCTTCCTCTAAGTTAGGATTAGAGTTTAAGTCTACTAATACTATAGGGACTATATCTAGATCTTTCTTATAGTAAGGTTTTACTACTATTATACGAAACTTAGTAGGGCTAGATAATAGTCGTATAATAGCGTTATATCCCTTAATAGCCTTAAGCTAGTAAGGGCCTTTCTATCCCTTATATTCCCTCTATACCACAACCTGGCTACCAATTAGGAGAGAAAGGATATAGGATAGGATAGGTCCTCCTCTTATATTAATCGCGCGGTTAAGATCCTTTTTAGTATAGATCTTATAGATTATATCTATAGCCTTTCGCACAGCTTCTGCGCGTTGTATAATTTCTAGGGATAGTAGTAAGTCTTATACGATGCGTAGATAGGTACCAAAGACTAGTAGGGTAGGAATAATCCCGTTAGGGCCTACTATATCATTTAGTACTTTCATAGCTATCTAGAGGATAGTTTCCTTATCCGTATAGTACCTAATATCGGTAAAAAGCGTGTCGTACGCCCTCCTTAAGGGGGTATACTATCTCTTAATCTTTCCTATAGTATAATAGGCTTCTACTAGTATCTACTCGTACGAGCTCCTAACAATTCTAGCCTAGTTCCTAAATTCCCTAGAGTCAAAGTTGGTCCCTAGATTATATAT